>OOIL02001568.1:468197-486723 GCA_900332095.2 Cuscuta campestris | reverse complement strand
TTCTCGTGTTGCTATTTGTTCTGATATTTGGAGTGAAACTTATCATAATTTGTCTTATATGGGTGTTACTTGTCATTGGATATATAGTGATTGGATTATGCATAAACGTGTTCTTGCATTTCGTGATTTCAATGAACAGCATAATGCTGAAAATATTTTCCTATTGCTTCAGAGTATTCTGCGGGAATACAACTTATCTGACAAAGTATTTTCATTTGGTTTTGATAATGCTACTAATAATACTGCAGCTATTCCTAGACTTAGAGAAATTTGCCCACCATCTACGTCTATGGGTAGATTTCTGCATCAACGGTGTGTCTGTCATGTTTTAAATTTATGTGTTCAATAGGGACTAGAAGCTATGGGCGGAGTTTTGACGAATATTAAAGAAGGAATTAAAAAAATTTGGGGGGCTCGTCTTGTTTCGAGGTCCTGGAAGATGTTATGTAAGTCTAAGGGTAGAAAAGAAATAGTTTTTGCCAAAGATATCCACATTAGATGGAATAGTACATGCAAATTGATTCACCAGATTCTAAAATATAAAGAAGAACTTGCTGAATTTTTTAGGGATGAACTTCGTATAATCATTGATCCTTTTGAATTTGTTATTGTTGAAAAATTGAATGCCGTATTAAAAGTTTTTAATAACGCAACTCTTACTTTTTCTCATGTTTACCAACCAACTACAAATACATTTTTAAAAGAGTGCGCTACAATCGCAACATGTTTTCGTGAAAGTAATGCTGATCCAGATTTGTACCCATATGTCTCTCCTATGATACAAAAATGGTGTGCTTATTATTTGTACATTCCTGATATTTATAAAATAGGTATTATTTGTGATCCACGCTTTAAGATTGAAAATTGTAAAATTTTAATTGAGTATTACTACAGTTGTTTTTAGATGAAAATAGTTATTACTACAGTTATTTAGTAGAATGGAAAAAAGAAAGAGATAATGCTGTTACTTTTTTTGAGAATTTGTTTGAGGAATATCAGGGGTTATACGGCACTGTACAAGAAGAAGCAGCACCACCTCCGCCTCCGAAATCAAAAAAAGGTTTTGCCGGAATAGTCGGTGGTCTTCTTGCAAAGAAAAGGAAGCGTGCTCATTCTTCGACGAGTTCAAGTGGTACAACAGTAAGCTCGCACAACGAACTTGCTATGTACCAGGGTGTGCCATGCGATTACGACGACGACGACGTGGATTTTGATGTGCTCGGATGGTGGAAGCGGAACGAACACATGTTCCCATGTCTCGGCATACTAGCAAGACAAGTGTTATCCGTTCCGGTATCAACCGTAGCAGTTGAACGAGAATTCAGTGCTAGCGGCAACATTCTAACCGACTTTCGAAGTTGTCTTAGCGCTGAATCTCTTGAAACACTGGTTTGCAACCAAGATTGGCTCTTGGCAAGACGTCGAGCTCAAGAGTCATCGTACCTACTCGAATCGGAGCATTAATGAATGCAACAACAGATGGAAGTCCGAGTTCTGAAGAATAAATTATAATTTTTTTATGTTAATGTAGATATGTAATTAGTTTTTTTAGATGAGCGATATATAAGCTCCTTCGAGGGTTTCTTTACGGTTCTTTACATCGTCGCTTTTTTTGAACCGTCAGGATATTAAATGTGGTTGTTCTTCAGTTAGTGTATTATTCATTTAAAATATTTAAATAACAACTACATTTTTAGATTTTTTATTTCATTCTTTCCTTAAACAATTGTAAATTTACAATTTTATACTTTAAAAATTTTAAAAACACCAAAAAAAAAAGGAGGGGGGCCGAAACCGGCCGGTCCGGTACCGGAACCGCCGGTCCGGGGACTGGAACCGGTACCGGCCGGCACGGTGACGGTTCCGGTGACATGGGGTGGCGGTACCGGAACCGGCGGTTCCAGAACCGGAACCGTACCGAAACCGTACCGTGTCCACCCCTAATTACTGGTATACAGAATGAAAAGTACATGAAATAAAGGATATGCACAATTAATCATTTAATCAATTACTGGTATACAGAATGAAAAGTACAGAAAATAAAGGAATACAATAAGTTTTTGTATGAGATTATTTTTACAATAATTTTTTAAATAACAATTTTATAACATCCACTTGAATAATTTTTTACGGGTTATCTCGCACCGTCAAACATGTGAATACGTGTATTCATGCGTTTCGATTCCTTTTATTTATTGCACGGAATACTTTTCCATTTTAATTTTCACTTAAAAAAAGCTGTTCAGATTTTTCCCCATTTTGGACCAATATAACCTAGTCTAGAAGCCTACCACTCCCTTATCCTACTCTGTACTCTATTTCCTTTCCTATTCCGGCCTAAAATCATTCCGCTACGGTTGCCGTACTCCGCTTCAATTAAAAAACCACCCGCCGGAGATCACGTTTCGCCGGAGCACCGAATCCCCCGATCTTCTCCGATGAAATTGGCGGTGAAAGTTCCGATGACGTGTCTGCATTGGTCACAGCCGTCAATAGCAAAATTCCCGGCACTCCCGCGCCGGTTAGCGCTTGCCCACGGCGGCGCTCTTCTCCGGCAAGTTGCCGGTAACAATCCGGCGAAACGCGGGACCGCCAGCGTGCGCGCGTGCAGCATCAGCTTGGATTTGTCCGGCGCAATGGAGCCGCGGCGGCGCGACGGGTTTCTCCGGGAGGCAGGGGAGGCGGCGTACTGCTCCGTGAAGAGGGCGTTCGCGAACACGGTGCTCATAATCCGGGAGCTCCATAGCTACACGCTGCAGATGAGGAAGGAGACGATGCTTTACAAGGAGGACTTGGAGGGCATTTTGGTCAGAGTTCACCGGGAGATCCACGCCTCCTTCGTCTGGCTTTTCCAGCAAGTCTTCTCCCACACCCCTGCTCTAATGGTGTCCGTCATGATTCTCCTCGCCAATTACAGCGTCCATTCCATGGCTTCTGCTTCTGCCGCCGTTCCTCCTCGGCCGCCGGCGGTTTTGGCGTCGGAAGAGGAACAGAGTCGCCGGAACCAAAATTTTGATTCTCTAGGTCTTAAGACCTCCTTCTGGTCCTCTTCTAATGGGAGGAGCGCTTCTATTGGCGGCGGCAGTGGCGGCGGCGGTAAATACCCGCTTACTACCAGTGGTAAGACTTTGATACCATCTTTACTAGGTTGCTTGTAATCCACTATGCTTGAACCACATTAAAACTTTAATTTAATTGATTACTTAGAGTTTAGTGAAATTTGTTAGTATTATAATACGTCATTTTACTTAAATTTTTTTATTCTCTAAATAGTACTTGAATAATGTCTAGTGATAGGAACAATGTACACTGAGGGTAGACATTTAGTTTAAACAATGTCCAGTAGCACTGGATATTTACTTGAATAATGACCAGTGAACATTTGAACAATGGTACTATTGGAAAATAAAAAGATACGTAGTATGATACTTCGTATTACATGGGGAAAGTCACTATATTTTAATACTATTTAACAATAATACTCCGTAATAGACCACCGAGTCTGGGATGGCTACCTATCCAGACTTGGTCGGTCTGATAACTTTATCATTTTCAAAATTAATTTACTCCACTATAAAATTACCCGAACCCCTTACTGAAAACATTGTTCCGTTATATGACCTATAAATCTATGATTGTTTTTCTTCATGTTCCGATGTGAGATAATACGGGTTCAGAAAATGTTTTATACTCTAACATCGTGTTCACCATCGCTAACAGGCATAGACGGTGGCGGGGACGAAGAAGGCCGGGCACTCGAGGAAGTGTTTGGGTATGGTCAAGCCATTCTCGAAGAAGAGTCGAGGTTGTGGAAGTCGATTCAGGAAGAGGCTGCAAGAATGCAGGGTTCGGGCGTCCAGAGGATGCCCGGATTCGTGTGCCCGATTGACGCGAGAATTAGCGTCGAATCGTCCCAGGAGGAGGATTGTTATGCCCAAACCGAACTTGGGTATAAAATGGGGCTTGCCCAAGAACCAAACAACGCTCTCCTGCTTGCAAACTATGCCCAGTTTCTGTTCATGGTCGCCCAGGATTATGACAGGTACCAAACTTCCCTTTCACCAATGTGATTATCTTTTCTGTTTAGGATAAGTGCTTTTAATTGTTGCATTAGTGGTGTTGGAAGTCAATTTTGCTTCACTTGCCCAAATAGTTAAGAGTGTGATGGATGGATTAAGAAATTGGGATGATCTGGACCGTTGATGTACTTGATCCTCTCTTCAACAGCTATATCATGGTTCTTTTCAGTCATAATCATATTTTGGGTCCAGTTTGAATCTTGATAAGCGACATACTCCGTATATTATATGTATGTGTTTTAAGACTTTCCAGCCTAAATATCTGCGCCATGTACCAAATAGTTCAAATTTAAGATTCTCGGAAAGAAGTTTTTTTATGAAAACACAAATATCTCTATTAATGTAAGAGATAAAGTTCTCAAGAAAATGTAATCATACACTACTTTTGTGCACTGGCATTTTATACATTAGAGCTTTACATCAACACTTTGATAGCTTACACTTACATAAAATTGTTAGTGTAATTTCAAAATTTTATACTAGCATTTTCTACTTGTGTGAATCATTAAAGTATTTGTGTAAGATTATGGTATACAAAACATTGTGTACCTAGCATGACCCTAAAGTTTTTTTAGAGAGATAATAAAGTTCCTTTCACTTAAAATTAAGTCCTACTCAAAAAATGGTTGTGTTAGAGTACATCATTTAATGTATAGAAATCATCGTAAATAAGACTAAAACATAGAGAAAAGTATTAAAATAGAATTTTTATGTTTTTTTTCAAAATTGGACTTTGCACTGTGGCACTGTACATGTGCACATTACTATACTTTTTTGATAATGTACATGACAATGTTTAGTAATGTAAGTATAATTTCGAAAATAAAAACTTGAAAATCTTATTTTAGTATATTTTTAATATTTGGTCCTACTTTGATT
Organism: Cuscuta campestris; assembly: GCA_900332095.2. Classification (NCBI taxonomy): domain Eukaryota; kingdom Viridiplantae; phylum Streptophyta; class Magnoliopsida; order Solanales; family Convolvulaceae; genus Cuscuta; species Cuscuta campestris. The sequence continues at coordinate 481,765 of OOIL02001568.1, read as the reverse complement.
TATCTCTATTGAATATACACTAAGTTTGTTAACACACAAACAATAAATATCTACTTATGTTCAGATATTTGCCTCAAACACTCTTCTTAATGTACAAAATAGTGTGTACCAATCTTTAATACATTGTCAGGATCAAGTCAACAGAACTAAAATTTATGATTGTATGTTTAAAAAAAATTGTTTCAATCTCATTAAGTCATAATGCTCAATGTACCGTTTCTTTTGGGAATAGATAGAGTACGGAGTAATATTTTTAAATTTTGCCAACATGATTTTTCTTAAACACAATCAGAGCGGAGGAATATTTCAAGAGAGCGGCGGCGGCGGAGCCAAAGGACGCGGAGGCATTGAACAAATACGCGACTTTCCTGTGGCGGGCGAGAAACGACCTCTGGGCGGCGGAACAGACCTACCAGGCGGCCGTCGACGCGGAGCCAAATAACTCCTTCTACGCCGCCAACTACGCCCATTTTCTCTGGAACACCGGCGGTGACGACACCTGCTTCCTTCTCGACGGTGGTGACGACGACGCCGTTTAATCGTCTATTTATTTACATGTAATTAACAATAATTCCCAAAAAAAAAGAAAGAAAGATAGAAAGAAAGGAAAAAAAATGTTTAATTAATTTGTCGATCGGAATATTTCCTTTTATGTTTGTTTTTAATGAAAATGAGGGGAGGGGGGGATTCCGTCAAGATCTCAAATTCTCAATTGTCACATGGGACTGCCTCCTCTCTATTGGCCTTTTCTGTTTAGTCTTTTACAGATTTCTTTTAGTATTAGATCTATGGATGCATCAAGCTTAGCTTCTTGTATATCAATTGATTAATTGAACATGTAAGTAGGGGCGGTTTCCATTTTTTTGTACTAATAATTTGTACCTATCGAATTTCTTGTATATTTTCAATGCCTTTTTTAAAATAAAAACACATACGGGGTTCCAAATACAAAATTAATTGTTTTTACTCTTTAACTCCTCAACCATCATATTCCGTCCAATCTCTCACATTGTCCTCTCTCCTTTCACGTCGATTAGCTACATTATTTTACTGTAGCTTATGGACATAAAAGGGAGGGGAGCAGATGTGAGGTTAGGGCGGAGGTTGGAACTATCACTTTTGGTATAAGAGTACGGAGTACTGGGAATGTAAGAAATAGAGTTAGTGTCATTGGGAAATACATGGGTTATTGGATCTTCGCCGATATAATTATTTTTATGGCATATTGAGAAAAATAAAACATACCAAAAAAATTTGTATGTTGAATTTGATACTCGTATGCCATTATTTTTAGTACGATATACGCCGAAATAAATATCGAGAATTTTAAAACACGTACTGTAAGGCGTTATTGTACCCAAACATTTCATTATGATGTCATATCATATTATGGTATCAAAATTTTGGTAAAATTGATACTCTGATACTTTTTAAATTTGTACGTATCCGACCATGAGTTATGGAGGGCTTGACGAGGCTTGATGGCGTGCAAAAAAATATACTCCCTCCGTTCCATAAAACCCTTCCCCTTTCGTTTTTTTTCAATTCCCTTAAACACTTCCACTTTCTATTAAAAAATCACTTTTATCCCTACTTTTTTATACCTTACCTGTCACATCATACTTTTTCACTAATAACCAAACTATCACATCAGGGGCAAAATTGGAAGTCAACCAAAATTACATTTTCCTTATTTTGGCCCAAAATCAAAATGAGAAGAGTTTAAAAGAACGGAGGGAGTACGATATAGTGTGATAAATATACGTGTGTATGTTAGGTGAATGTAAAAGGATGTGATAAGATGTGAATATTTGTTAAATGTGAAATTTGCACTAAATAGGACTAAAACATAATGAATTTCTTAATGTAGGACTTAAACTTTTTTATTCCCTAAATAGGACTTAATAATGACCTATTGGGAGGAATAAGGTCCATAATGATGGAAATTTACTTGAATAATGACTAGTTCATAATGACCAAAGGTCCTACATTGGGAAATAAAAACATATGGTCCTATATTGGAAAGTCATTATGTTTTAGTCCTATTTAGGTAAATTACTCTTGTTAAATTTTGATTGATTGAAATATTAAAAAAAAAGAAAAAAATGATCGGGAGGAAAAAGCCATCACTCTGTGATGGTGGGCACTTGAATTGGGGCAACACCCCTTCACACTATGTATGTAATGGATGGGGGCCGGGGACCCCGATTGAAGATGGTCAAGTCTCTCTTCACGTCTCATAACACATGACATAATATTTGAATATAGAGAATGATGATGATTTTGACAATCATGATAGAATTTGTGTAATGAGATGGCAAAGATGATCCAAGATTGAAAGAATGCTAATCTATCTACTTAATTATCTTCTATTGTATCCTTTGCTCAATTAACTTCATCTTTTTTTTTAATCTCTTCCAAAATAAAATATACTCCGTACAAGAGTGCTTCCCATTTTCTACCAATTTCCTTTAACAAAAACAATATATATGTTAGATAGAGATTGTTTAATTTTTGTATACTACATATATAATTCATTCGAAATTGTTTAATTTATCCTTCAATAATTTTTTGTAACCTGCAGTATATGTATGTATATATATATGAGAGGCAGCAGGGAGACCAAACAGTTTTATATGAGTGGGGTTATATATGTTTTTTTTTAATGGGTGGGAGAGGATGAGAAATGTTTAATTTGTTGTACATTGTCACTTTCCTCTTCACTACTCACTTACTCACTCTCTCGACACGTTTTATCAAGAACTGGCTGCCATTGACGACTGACCCCTCTCCCACCTCCTTGTTTTCCTGTTTCCTCTTTTCATTTTATTTTTTAAAACCTAATTTAAAACCACTTTTTTTTTACCTTTGTAATGTTCAAATAATGTTGGACTGGATAAAATCCTTAATCCGTCAACTAATTTATCTCCCCGAGACGACAGTACAAATGTTTTTTCTGAAATTACATTACTATTTTTTCAACATAACATTACAAAAGTTTCGAGTTGTTATATTTTTAAAAGATTGAGACAAATGTCTGGCAATTCAAGAGCGTATTATTACGTTCATAAAAACATATAATGTCAAATTTTAAAATTTTAAAAAAATTAAAAAAATAATTTACCTCAAATAATCACATCATTCATTTCTTTGGGCAAAATAGGCCTTTTAAAAAACCGTAAGGTTACCGTACCTCTCTAACAGCGACTCAAAACTCACGCACATCAAAATACGAGTAGTTGGAATTATTACGCGTAACTTTGAAAAATGAGATTAAGTTCGGAAAATTGCTCAAAAGTAAGATTTTTCAGATAATTTTTCTAAACAAAAATCACATATTTTACAAAGTCTACACACACACAACCCAAATCTAATACGAAATAGTATTAAATGATTTGGAAAAACTTATTACAAATACATTTTGATGTATTTCAGAATTATTTTTAAAATAGAAATATTTTAAGCCACACCCAAAGATTTTAACACAAACTTTAGCTCTCGAGAAAAAATCACGCTTTATAAGATGGACTTCGATACTTATGGCTCAAGCTATGTGAGACCGTCAATGGATGATAAAAAATCTGATTACCGAAAAAATCTGATTACCGTCGGTGTTGTATCCGTTTGAACAAGAATATTCCGTATCCGTTTTAAATGGATATTATCCGTATCCGATTAAAGATATCCAATTACTAAACAGATACAGATTTGGTAATTGTATATCCGATCCGTTTAAAATCCGATTCCGAATATACATCCGTTTAGATAACCATTTATTCGAATATCCATTTATCTGAATACCAAATTATTATTTTAATATTCATAATAATTTATCCAGCTCATTATACATTGATACTTGGCTCAGTACTTCCACAAAATACTTGGCCGATTATGAATTTGTATTTTTTTCGAATCATTTTATTTGCTTAAGTATTTATTATTTATACAGTAGTTTTCGACGTTGTTCAATATTGTGGATTCCAACATTCACATTCTCAATTTCAATGACCTATAGCTTGGTATAAATATTCATATTTATGTTTATATAAAAAATTGTCAAGTTTTATGAAGTACTTTAAAACATAATAAAATATTATCACATAAAATAAGTATGCCTATAATTATAAATAACACGAGATTTATTTAAAGAGAATACAAAGTTTTACAGTTAGATACGAAGTATATTTTATTTTTAAAAAAATACTTTCTTCCTCCTAAAATCATCTTCCTGTTTGTGTTTACAAGGTTTAACTGACTTTATTTTTCAATTCAATTTATTTGATTGTAGGAAGAGTAGATCATTCTCAGTGACAGTATAGTGAATCGAGTAGACACTCTTTGGCGGTGAAGTTCTCAGTCTTGTTATTGCTGCTGCAGTTGTAGCTTGTGCTAAAATCTTCATTTATGTGTGGTCTATAGAATTGCAATTTTTATTTGCAATTCTGACCTTGGAAGTAAAAGAAATGCATGTGGTATTTTGGTCAGTTCACCCAATAAAGGCAATTATGGCTTGAATTGTCCCTATGAGAAGATAAAAGGTTTAAATGTCACTTAATTACTCCTTAGCAGTGGGCTAAATATGGTGTAGAAGGGAATTAAACCAAAATGACCATCATTTAAATTAATAATAATAATGGCCTGAAATAGAAGGGAATTATACCAAAATGACCATCATTTAAAATCCCAAGAAACATAATGCTACAACATGAGAACCAAATTGTATGATCTCTAATATGAAATACAAAGATATGAGAGACAATACACCAAACAATGCCTTGGGGTGTGTAAATGTGTTCTTTTGATGAGCTAGAGTAAATCTATTCTCACTGAGAGTAAAGTGAATCAAGTAGACACTCTTTCTTTTCATGTACAAAAAAAAGCACAAGCCATTACCTCAGCAAATTCTACTCGTCTTCATCCTCGTCATCATCTTCTTCTTCCGAAGCTTCCTTCAGCCACTGCAACCAGAACGTACTTACAGATCACAGAGAAAAAAAGGGACCAAAAGCTCTAAAATGGTCATGTAGTAGTCACTCTTTCTGCTTTAATCATATACAGTAGTTGTATAATTTCTGTACCTGGATGAATTTCTCAGATTGCTTGACAAATACTTTGTCTGATTCATCGCCACCTTCTAATTCAGAAGCCCATTTCAAAATAGCGGCCTCTTGTATGACATCTTTGTCATATAGAAGACGCAGAACCTGTCATTTTCAAAATAGAGGGTGGATGATGTATGAATGCATCAGCAACCAGACATTAACAATATCTTCCGGCAGGTGTAAAAAGATACCCAACAAAGCGTACCGCATCAAATATTGTAGAATACTCCTTCGCCGATTCCAAGCACATTTCTTCGAATTTCATTATAACTTCAATCTGCAGAAATCAATTAGAACAGCAATGTATTTACTCAACAGGTTATGGTGAAAATAAGATTCAACTTTATATGGATAACATTTTTCCATAGCGTCAAAGTTTTGTCATCTATTATTCATGTTTGTTTTAAATAAACCATAAAAAGAGAAGACTCTGAATGGTCAATGATAGACGCAAGCACCCTATAATGAGACAGGCGACGAGATTCTCAGTACCAATAAACATGAGAAAAACATGTTAATTGCACAAATTAGAATCCCCAAACATGATTTTATCTTTTTGCCACTCAATAAATGGGCGCTCAGAAGAATATTTATAATTGATTTTGATATCAAATGAACAATCCATTGGCTGGCCAACCTCTACATCTATACTAGGCAGGTAATACTTGAGAAGCTTTTTCCATTTCGTGATCACACTCGCAGCATTCTTGTATAACTCGCCTGCAACATAAGAAAAATAGTGATAACTGAAAATTAAAGAGATCGGAGTCAGCAGACACATGAAGTAATGAGAACAAGAGCAACATACTAGTTGAACTATGTGGTTTGTCCAATGCCAACTTCATCATCGAATAGAACAGTGCACTAGCACAATTTTCAGAATCCAAATTGTATGATAACCTGACACAAAAGGAAAAGAACTTTATACTCGTTTGTTCTATTGGGGCTGTAAAGAAATGTGATTAATATTCACATCTATTTCAGAAGATAAAGATTAACACCATACCTAAGTGAATTGACTTCTAAGATAACATTATCTTCATTGATATTCTCATGCACAACCCTGAGAAAAGTTGCTTCAACCTGCAATTATAAAGAAAATGATGTTTCGATAATAAAAGAAATAAACAAAGAAAAAAATTGAAAAAGAAAACATGCACGCACCTCTTTCTCAAAAGAGGCATAGGTAGCCCCAATATCTTTAACATCATCATTGTCGTCGTCGTCATCATCATTATCATTAACATCGTCATCATCATTGGTGTTAGAGCCTGGTTCTAGTTCTCCAGAAGGCGGAAGCAAACTTCCATCTGGATTTGATATATCAAGTTCTTCACTTATTCTTTCTATTATCTCGGCGAGTCTTTCTGCAGGAATCGGTGCAATGGAATGCCTCCATTCTTCATCATGACCTCCTTCACTCACTGACCAAATGAAACCAACCCCGCCATCCCCCACCTGATAATAGGCAGTCAGAGGTTAGAGAAGTTATGTGAGACTGTTGACAAGTTTGCAGCACTGATGATGGTTGGCTCAGTATGGAAAAGCTGGAATCTGAAAAAGTTAAAGTTTCTGCAAGATTGCACATGGGATGAAAAAGTGAAAAATGATCAACATTAACAGGCGTCTGGCTCCCTTTGTTTCTCGGTCTGAAAGAAATTGACAACTAGCAGGAAAACTACCACTTCCCTACACAACTCCCCTGCCCCCACATGGAAGAAAAATCCCTATCTTCTTCCCCAGTCTACATTCCCTCCTTAACAATCATTATTATGAATATGTTATGACTGATGGAAAATGGCTGAAATAGAATTCCGCCTTCTGAATGGAAGAATACTACATAAAGGCTGAAGCAAAATAGAATATCAGGCCCAATATGAAACCAAAGGTTATTAACTGTTGGTGACATATCACGGTTACAAGGTTACAAAAGTCTCTCTTCGCATATCACCATTAAGTCTGTTTCCAAATTTTCACAAGGCTATATCACGTAACTTGTAAGTAATGTATCCCCTATAATTACAGAGGACTTATGTTCCATCTATATCCATTATCTCCAATGGAGCCAAAGTTTCACTATTTTTTGGCTTTGGGCCTTTGGGGTATGATGGAATAAAGCAAAATGGCTCTTTACACTGTCCGCCCTCATCATGGGTCATTTGGAAACAGCCGCTCTGTGTTCTAAACATAGGAGTCAGACTACACAAATCCGACCCCCCTGCCCTGCAATGGGTGGGATCCTTTGAGGCACTGGGGTAGTTTTGTTGTTGTTGTTGTTGTTAATGTGCTATCTGTACGACTATACCAGCAATCTTATTGTCGCCAGAGATAGGGTAAGCGGGAAACGAACCTCAGATGCAATCAAAAGCTGAGACTCGGACAAGTCCGTCCTAAAATCTTCAATTGATTTTTCTGCTGTATCAGATAAAGCTGCACATGTGAACAGATACAGATGTGATATATGAATAAAGAAAAAAAATCCATACTGGTTTTGCCACATACAGAGAAAAGCACACATAAACTGAAAAGAAAACAGTCACCTGGTAGCATCTTATGAATTACCATGTGTAATTTGGAAAGAGATCAGAAATTCATTCTTATGTCAAGATAGAATTAAAAGCAAGAAATTAGTCACTTTCACAAGGCACATCCCAGGTAAATTGTGTTTAAATCGTAATTCCCAGTTACGATGCTTGGCTAAAAGAAGAGAGCTGCAGCCAGTTCTACTCTACATTTACTATATCATTGGCAGCCATGTAAGTACAGGATAAGTCCTACAATCTTGAACCAGTGCCTTGTTTAGCTATGACTTTTATAAGTATAAATATTCGGGTAGAGAAAATAAGTTATGACTGAGTTAGAAGGTTCTTACATGGGTTTTCCTTTATGCTACTGCTACTATCAGCATATTCGAGTTCCTCATCACTATCTTCTATAATTGGTTGCTGGAGTAAAGACACCTTTGAGTAAGAAGGAACAACAAAACGTTGACCAATGACAACCTGAAAGGCATAAAGTTGTTTGCTACACCATTAAATTTGAGAAAGATTGGCGTCCACAAAGCTCAAATGTGGCATAATGCTATGGGTGGAAGACTACCTTGAAGGACAATATAGCACCAGGTTTCAAAACTGCTCCAGACCTCAATACTACACCATCACATACTATTGCGTGCTTCAGTTGACACTCATCTTCTACGGTGACATTTTGCCATAGGTAGCAACCATCTATTGAAACATTTGATCCAATCTTACAACCCTCTCCAACAACTGAATTTGAAATTACAGTGTTGTTTCCGATAGTAGTACCCTTCCCAATAACGGTAAAAGGGCCAATTTGTGCAGAACGTGACTGTACAATATCTGAAAAATACAATGAGATCTATCAATGAAACAAGCTCAGCATACACGTAATGCATTTTAAACTTAAAATGCTAAATGAATTTACTTGGCTGGCATAGCAATGTTCATACAAAATACCTCAAAACGTCATTAAATCTTTAAATAGAGGTAGAAGGGAAGAGATAACTTGTAGTTCCATGAGTAGGCACAGGATTTGAGACGGCGCAAGGAATTGAAGGTATATAGATTGCCAATGCAATAGTAACAAAAGTACTAATTAAATATAATTTCAGAACTTCTATTTTATCCGATACTCATACCTGATGCTCGATACATTCCACGCCTTTCAAGTTTAGAAGCAGAATTTCCAAAGAATGGGACATCAGGCACCAATGGATAGGTCCATCTCTGAATAATATCTTTGCTAATTGTGTCATAGCTTCGATAATTCTCAATCCTGGCCGCATAACTTGAATGAATTTCGTAAGTATAAATCTTGTAACCCATAATCTGTAAGTTAAAGGATAAACTAAAACAATCAGATACAGTGAGAGATTAAAAACACTTGAGTGCATAAAGATGACAAACTTGAAAAGAAAAACATAGCAGCAAGACTTTAATCGTTTGTTATTATCACCCATCAAGATATATATGAGAGAAACTCATAACATAGACAGAATAACATACATCAAGCAACCATGGAAAGGGAATGGGCAATTGGGACGATGGCAGATTTTTTTTCAAACGTAAAAAACTAGTATGAAAATGTTGTGCTGACAATCAAAGTCATCCTGCACAAAACTAACAAGAAAAGACATACCACAGCAAAGAGTAGTCACATAAAGAAACATTAACAGAAATCTTCTCTTTCATATGCAAGCATTGCATACATGATGAGAAGAAGAACCAAAGACTATATAAACTAGTGAAAAAGTTAAAAATGGATTCTTAGGTGCACGCATATGCCATAAACAAGCCAGACATACATCATCAACTAGCAGCCCTTTCACAAAGTGTCGACGGAGATGTTGATAGTCAAAGTTGTCGTTGAAAAGACTCAAGACTTCTGGAGAGCAAATGTCAATGTAGCAATCCTGCAACAAATAATTGTTCATTAATCACAACGAATGTGGGTACTGTAAAAGTGCTTAACTCATTTGAATTGGGGTTGACACCTAAGGAGATGAATCAAAGAACACCTAAAGTACACGGGAACCTCATCAGCAGTTTCCGTCAACATCACAGAGCAACCAGAAAAGCCACCTAGGCCCTCATACTGATTTTTTTATAAGATGGGAAAGGACTCTGGTTATGGTAAAAGATAAATAGCCAACGAATAGTGACAAACATGGAACTAACTACACATTCATATTAAAATGGCACTAATTGTCCTTTCATTCATTCAAATTTGAGGGGGAGTGTAACATGATGTATTATTTAGTAGTATGCAACCCTTTTCGATCCTTTGCTTTCTTATTGATTCGTATATGCCTGGAAAATCAGATTTGATTTAATTGCCTTATCCTTTAAAAAAAGAATAACTTCAAGAGCTTAAGGCCCTCTTTCTCGGGATGAACTCACCATCGTTCAGAGCTACGATCTAAAACAGAAGGAACTTGGCCAGTACTTGGTCACGTGACTCCCTGTACTATGTAATCTTGTTCGCTCAATGCTTTCTCTTCTCTCTAGTAACTTTCTACTCTGGGGTATTTCAATAGCATATGTAGCTAGAGTTGAAAAGAATCATGTGAAAAATATAAAACCTGTTTGTCATTGTGAACAGTGATTGTCAGATTATCAGCAAGAAAGGCTTTATCAAGACATATAGAGCCCTTCCGGTTTTCAGCCTTATCTTCATAGTAGAGAAGCTGCTTGGTACCAGGTTCAATAGCCATAAACAGCTCATCTGTTCCAAGACGAGACTGTCGAGTTACAGGAGAAGGTTTTGATCGCTGGATGACCATGGTCATTATAGCATTGCTGTCCTTCTTCTTACGTTCTTTATGCTCTTTTACTGCTTCACTCAGAGGCATGTTGCTAACCGTATCTCCACTAACCAAAACGAAATCACCACGAATCTTCACGTGCAAAAAAGAGAACAAAAGATATATGTAAGATGTCTTGTTCAGAACACTAAACCTTAGAACTGATAGAGTAGTATGACAATCATTCCGCTGACTCTGTTTACATATTACTTTTCTGTAACTCGAAGTCTGATGAAACCAATGAACATTGGGACTTTTTTTCTTTGCTTTTCAAATACGCAGTACTCAGGATTTATAAGTAAAATATGGGAATTTATCACTCATTTCATATTCTTTACTGAAAATACCAGGACCAAAAAAAGTAAGAGGAAGGTAGAACAAACATAGGAAAAGAAAGTGCAACTACGGCTCATGGCATTCTCTATATCCCTTTTGTTAGAAAAGACCGCCAGAGGACTGTTCGCCGCCGTATAAACAACAATTTCAGTGAAGTGTAATTTGACATATAGAATGTAAAAAGCTCCCGAATAAAAAAAATCTTACTTACCACATGACGGTCATAGATCATACGCAAAGCATCCCCAGCACTAACAGCATTGTGAGATTCTATTGTCATGACATAGAAATTTGGTTGGTTAAACCACTTGGACTCCTTCAAGTAATTGATCACTTGTTTGGAGTGAGCACAGCAGAAGACAAATACTTCTTCAACCCCAGCTGATTCAAGCCATGCTAGGGTGTAATCAATCATAGGGACATTGACAAGAGGAAGCAGCACCTTCAAAGCAACAGTGACGGAATCATATACCAATCATCACGGCGACATTAGGTTTTAGAATTACAAACATAATCAGGCTCAAGATAGATGCACCATAAACCCTTAAAAACAAACAACTACAAATTACACGCGAAGAGTTGCGTACAGTGAAGAGCCCTTTACAATTACATAGGTACAGGCAAAGTTTCCGGGTTGTGCGTACCTTGGGGCGCTCAAGAGTGATGGGGCGGAACTTAGTGGCGAAGCTATCGGCCAATAGAACGGCTTGAAGAGGGGCACGTGTCAGATCATCCTCTGCATCTTCAGACCCTCCCCTGTTTCCTCCGCTCTTCTTTGCCACCATCTTTGATCTTCTGCACCGGCGAAGCCTTCTCCTTTCGTATCCAACCCCAGCCTCCGGGTAACCTTTTGAACGGCCCCTCTACCCTCCTTTCCCGATTGTTTGGTTAGAGTACTGAAGTAGATTTTTTAAAACATGCTTCAAACCTCTCTTATCACTTCAACCTTCCTTTAACTTATCTCTCAATTTCACTAACCCCAACTAAGATATGTTCTTTAGAATTTAAATTTTTAATTTTCATTTTCTTCTAGTTTCTTCCACTTTCTTACATTTATCCAGTTTCTGACAAATCACTCTAAAAACAATATATGAGTATTATTATTATTATTATTATTATTATTACAACTATTATATTCATAACTATAGTTTATAAATTATTTCATTTTTTCATCTCACTATTTTTATGATTACACTCGTTATTTTTTTCAACTTTTTAATTTGAATAATATTATTTTTTGTATATCAATCTACATTATAAAATTAGAAAACACCAATATTTTAAACTATTTAAAAAAATTATGGATAAAATAGTTATAAACTTATAAAGAATGCTTTTTTTAATCTAAATTTATATAAGGTAAACATCAATATTTTAATCTAAAATATAAAAATGGAATAAAAATCACTCTAAATAGGACTAAAACATAGAGAAAAGTACCAAAATAGGACTTTCATGTTTTTTTCGAAATAAGACTTTACACTGTGGTAATGTGGTTGTAATGTGGCATTGTACATGTGCACATTACTATACTTTTTGGGAATGTACATGACCATGTTTGGTAATGTAAATGCATTTTAAGTCCTATTTCGTGAATAAAAACATGAAAATCCTACTCCCTCCGTTCTAAAAAAAGAGTTCCTATTTTGACCAATTGTAAAAATAAGGAAGTGTTAAAGTGTAGTTGACTTCTAATTTTGTCCTTGATATGATGGGTAAACGCAAGATGTGATGGATAGATTATTAGATAGAAAGTATGAAATGATAGGTATGATATGAAAAAAAGTAAGGGTAAAAGTGTCTTTTTAATAGAAAGTGGGAGAGTTTTGTTGAAAATGAAAAAAATGAAAGAGGGAGTGTTTTTGAGAACAGAAGGAGTATTTTGGTATATTTTCAATGTTTTACTCTTACTATGATCTTTCACCCAAAATGGAATGGGAGTGGGGGGTACTACATTATTAAAACCAAGAGAGAACTACATTTTGAAAAAGAAAAAATGACTCAAAAAGTGTAAAAAAGAAATTCAGATAACAAATAATATCACAAATAATAAAAATGCAGTTTTGGGTCGAGGGGAGGATTGCCCATTAAAACCTCATTTTCTTCTGCACGACCTTATCTCCCATGCCCAACTCAACGGTCAGAAGGATCGTCCCTTCTGCTTCAATGGAATCTCCAGTTGGAGTTTTCAACGATTCAAGTTGTGTTCGACACAGCTTGAGTTTTTCGAACGCTTCCAAGTGTAGGATGTTGACACTGCTGCTCGTGTCAACAAGTACCCGGGAAACATCCACTCCATCAAGGACCTAGGTGAATTCTCCCTGCACCCCTTCACAGTTCATTTTTTCGAGTCTTATGGCATTATGCCCGGTCAGTTGGCCCTCAATGGCCACCGTGTCCTTAGCAGTTTCACCAACGTCTGCCGCTTTCTTTGCATTCCCCTTTCTCTCCGTCTTTTCAACCATATGTTTAATTTAATGTCCGGCCCGGATCCGAGGAGACCCTTGGATTCGTCGTAGTATCCTCCAATCAGGGTCGGGCTTTCCTTTCTAGTCTCCCCCCTTCAAACAAGGGGTGGAAATCAAAATGTCTCAATCACCTTTCCTCCCGGTGAGTTCCCTTTTGCCCGAAACGTCTGGGGAAAAACTAAAAGTCTAGGTCAAACCTGGTTTTTCTGACGACCTGGTCGGCTGGGAAGTCTCACTCCGGGCCAGGGACACTTCCACCTACTGCTCCTTCAACGTGGGGAAGAGGAGTGATTACCCTGGGCCAGCGTCTGATCCTGAGGTTGTTATCATCCAAGA
>OOIL02001568.1:454739-467898 GCA_900332095.2 Cuscuta campestris | reverse complement strand
AAAGGTCCCTTCCCTTTTCTTTTCCTTCTGTGTAATTTTAACCGGTTTGAGTCTTCTCCATCTTTACTAATCCCTTTTTTTGTCCCTTTTTTTTGTTTTTGCAGTGGTGAAGTTCCACTCCCCTGTTCCATATAGGTTGCCACACTCAGAACAACGTATAAAATCTCATCATTTTTGAAAAGTAACTGAAATATTCTATTCTTTAATAAATCACAAGAGTATTACAAGATTATATATATATATATATATATATATATATATATATATGGGCCGGTTCACATGAGAATGCACCATGGTGAAAGAAATAAGAATAAAATCTAGCCTTTGGATCTGATGCATCGTGCGGCTCAGATTGCATCTTGCGCTTAGATTTTGAGATGGTGCATTTTCAAAGGATTTTGGTGCATTTCGACGTGATACATTTTTAAACCATTTTGGTGCACCTAATTTTGATGCAATCCTAACTCTTAGATCTCACAATCTAAAGCACCAGATTCATTCTTATTTCTTTCATAAGATCGCATTCTCACCTGAACCAAAATCTTTATATATATATATATATATATATATATATATATATATATATATATATATATATATATATATATATATATATATATATATATATATATATATATATATATATATATATATATATATATATATATAGACTCGAGTCAGAAGACAAGTTTCGGTCAGATGACAGCGTACGTTTCATTCTGGATCAATGTAGTGCTCATTCTAACCCAACGTAGGGTTCATTCTCACACAACTGTTCATCACAACGTACTATTCATTTCAAAAAACATATTGTTTATTCCAAGTGAGGCAATTGACAACATAGTATTCATTTTGAATAACATGATGTTCAATCTCAAACAACGTAAGATTCATTCTCACACATTTGTTCATTATAGACCTAGTACTCATTCTAAAATAACATAGTACTCATTTCTAGTTTGTTCAACAAAGTGTTCATTCTGAAACAATATTATGCTCATTCTCAAACAAGTTAGTGCTCATTCTGAAACATGTCATCTGACTGGAGTCAAACCTATATATATATATAGACACACACACACATACATATATATACATATACATATACATACATATATATGTGTGTGTGTGTATTAAATTTTTGCTTAGATTCTTTATTATATATTTAAGGAAATTGTATTTATTAGAAAACAATTATGAAACACACTAAATCATAAAGTGTTTCTTGTTAAAATTTCATTTTTTAATTAGGTGATACACATTTCTTATTTAACATCATATGAATGATGTTTAGAAAAAAAAAGTAACATTGCATCGTAATATTTGTAACCATGAAATTGAAATTTTTTCGTACTTAAATACACATAAAAATATGGAGTAATTTTAAAAAAGCAAGTTTGTAACAATATTAAGATACAATATTAATATTAAATACATTCATTATATTTAATAATTTTTAAATTCATTTTAATTATAAATTGATATAAAAATAAAAAGTATAAATTAGATTGTTTAAAAGTACATGAAAATTTTACAAAATAAGAAGTGACAAGAATATTTTATTTTATCAAATTATCAATGAAAATATCGAAACAAAAGTTGCCGAAAAGTCGTAATAGTGATAGTACTCCCTAATATTTATTTCGAGGCACGTGTCAACATGTGTCATGTGATTAATGGAGAGTTGCGAATCATAAACTATGATGGACTCAAACTTTCATGGACCGGCCAAAAACAAGATTGGTGCGTAAGTGTCGTGACAGTTTAAATTTTACGGAGTAAAAAACAACCGAAAGGCAAACAGCCTCGAAAGAATCAAATGGAAAATAGGTAAAATTTCACGTCTTTGGTGAAGCAAGCATATGTAGAACTTTTTTCTTTTTTTATCCGTTCAAAAAATTCCTTATTTCTATTAAAAAGTTACTTTTACTCTAACTAATTTTCAATTTATCTATCATATTATATTTTTTCACTATTAATTTGTTCATCACATTTACTTTTACCTATCACATCCAATGACATTTTTGGAAAGTCAACAACAAAATACATTCGTCTTAAATAACTTAAAAATCAAAACAAGAAATGTTTTGTGGGACGGATGGAGTAGATTTTAATGTACCAAAACCCCCTCTCACCTTATGATTTAGTAAATATGCATCGTTACTCTCTATGGTTTCAAAACTTACGTCGTTGTCTTTCATGCTTTGGATATTGCTATGCCAATATAATGCCCCTCTAGACTAAAATATACTTCAAATAGGGCAATGCTAGGGGTACACCAACATGGGGTACCCCAAGTGTACACCAAGCCAACACAGACACACACAGACACCAAATGCTTGTGCAACACAGACACTTTGTGTCTGTGTATGTGTGTTGGCTTGGTGTACACTTGGGGTACCTCATGTTGGTGTACTCCTAGCTTAATTCCTTCAAATATTATGTGAATAGCTCCACTGCCCCATATGGTTTCAGAAGTTGGTACAAATGTACCTCTTTTCTTTATTATTTTTCTTTTTTCTACTATTTTTTTCATATATATTTTTTAAATTCTGTTTTAAAAATATTTTTTTATAATTTTAAGAATCAATTTTTTTGTGTTTGTAATAAAAATCAATTGAATAAAAAGAATTAACGTACACTTTGTCTCAAATATACAATTAACTATATATTAAAAAGACGTTACTCATTATTCTTTTGATTCCGACATATTCAAAAACTTTTATCATTTTTATTAAAAAGTTACTTTTACTCCTATGAATTCTCAACCTACCTATCACATTACACATTTCACTACTAATCTACTCATCACATCTACTTTTACCTATCAATCCAAGGGCATTTTTGGAAAATCAGCACCAAAATACACTTCTCTTAAATCCCTTAAAAATCAAAATAAGAAAGGTTTTATGGGGCGAAGGGAGTAGATTTTAATGTACCAAGACCCCTCTCATCATGTGGTTTAATAAATGTGCATCGTTACTCTCTATGGTTTCAAAGTTTATATTGTTGCCTCTCATGGTTTGGATATTGCTATGCCAATATAATGCCCTTCTAGACTAAAATATTCTTCAAATATTATGTGAATAGCTCCACTGCCCCATATGTTTCGGAAATTGGCACAAACGCACCTCTTTTCTTTATTGATTTTCTTTTTTCTACTATTTTTTTTCATAGATGTTTTTTAAATTCTTTTTTAAAATTATTTTTTTATACTTTTAATAATCAATTTTTTGTGTTTGTAAGAAAAATCAATTAAATAACCAGAATTAACGTACACTTCATTTGTCTCAAATATATAATTAACTATATATTAAAAAGATGTTACTCATTATTCTTTTGATCCCGATATATTCAAAAAGATAAAATGAAGTGTACGTTAATTCTAGTTATTTATTTAAATGTACAAATGAAGTATATGTTAAATTTTTTATTTCATTTTTTATTTCAAGCACAAATAATTTTTTATTTTTAAAAGCCTTTTTTAAAAATGTAGGTTCAAAAAAAAGCTTTTCATTATTTCACATACGAACATTTTTCTTCTCTTTATTAAAAAAATAAAAAAGAAAAAAAGAAAAATAATAAAGAAAAAGGAGAGGAGGCCAGTGTTGGCAACGATCTAAGTTTTGAAGCTATGTGGGATAACGGTGCATATTTACCAAAACACAGACAGTGTTGGTGCAATAAATTTGATGTTATACTCCGTACTATAATTTGGTCTCTAATTGAGATTCCTATAGGGACCTGTTTGAAAGAATGACAATTCTTACCCCCTAATTCTCTCAATCAAATTTTGGAGTCAAAATTTGACTCTAAAATCAATGAAATCTTCTAGAAAGTTATTGAAAGGGGCGGGGTGGGGTGAGTTCAGATCGGACATGGATGGAGAGGTTTATAAGGCGGTTAGAATGTTAGGAATCGACAATTTAGAAACAGAGAGAGTGTAGTGGAGATTATGACAGTATTGACAAGTTACGCAAATGACAAGTTTATATATTTTGTGATCAAAATGAATTGGACTCTAATATTTTCTCAAACAATATACAATATTGCATAAAAACACCAATTTTAATATTCTTATAACTATACTCAATAAATTAAAGATATAGGAACCAAATTAAAAAATTAATCTTCGGGTACTATTCTAGTGGAAATCTTTTTGTTTAGAGGGTGTTTGGCAGTACAATGTTTTTGAAAATTTAGCTTCTGCTTAGAGTGATAATGGTTTTATTCTGTTTAGCATGTCATCTTCTGCTTTTGTCCACTACTATTTTGTACATAGAACATCGTTTCAGAGAATCGATTATGAAGTGATTTTGCTTTCAGCTTTTGTAAAAAATCACTTTATTCATAATCACTCTCAAACACCTTCTAAAATTCAGCTCCTAACAATGATTTATTTTAGCCAGGCCACATTAAAAAAAGTTTGGAAATTTTCTTTCCGTGAATTGCACGGGCATGAATCTAGTTGTGCATTAAGAGCCATTGTTCTAGGTCTGGTTCAATTTGTTGATTCCCCCTCACTTAGTATCAGATTCCGAATAATGAGATATCTGCAATTGGTTCCACTAAAGAGGTAATTCGGTGTTAGAAGTGGTGAGCAAATAGATCACTCCAAGTTGGAATGTCGATAAAATTCAAGTAATTCGTGAATATAGTTGAAGGATTATTTGGACTGACCAAACTAGATTTTATTTAGAGAGAACACCCTAAATATAGGAAAACAAAACTTTGAAAAACTTCAAAATTAAAGTGCTACGGAGTTTTTAAATTTATATAGGAATTCATTCCGGACCACCCTCCCAAAATAGAAGTGCTAATGCATTAAATCATAATTAGTAAATATTACTTGAATTTTAAAGATAATAGTTTTTAAATACTCCATTTGTCCTAATGTATTTATCTGGTTTGATTTTTTGCATCAGACTGGATAAACTTAGGGGCTCTTGGGCAACTTCTGAATAGGTAAGTGCTGAACCAGTAAGAGGTCTGAACCATTAAGTGCTGAACCAGTAAGAAGTCTGAACCATTAAGAGCTAGTATATTGCTTAACTATTCAGAGGCAAATATCTGATCAATTCAGATAAGAGGTCTTAACCATTCAGACTCTGTATAATACTTAACCATTCAGAAGCAAATGTTTGAACCATTCAGATATCTGAACCATTGAGAGGCTGAAACAAACAACCCCTTAATCATCAATTACTCTCCATTTGCATTGAATATTAATATAATGGAATCAAATATTGAAATTAAAGTTCTTAACATTTTAATGAAATGATATTTATACTAATATATATGATAATTTTTAGTCAATTGAAATTCAAAGTTTGTCTAATTTGACTCTAAAAAGTCAAACTTGACGAAGACATTAGAACAAAGACAACATAAATTATTCGTATTTTTTTTGGAAAAATTCATGTCAATACACCTAGAATTATGAGATTTTACACGAATACTCCGATTTTGCATTATAATCATCCGTGCTCTTAGAAGTTCAATATTTTTACAATAATATTTCAAGTTTGCATATTCATGATAGATATGCCTCTAGAATCAGGAGAATCCAGGTAAACTAAAAATTCACTTGGAAATATTGAAAAAATATTGATTTTCTAAGAGCGTATCCGAAAATTACACAATCTTTAAATTCTTTTGAAAGATTATAAAGTGAGTACATCACACAAACATAATTCTAATTTTTTTTAATAACCAGCATTTTAACAAGTATCATATCATGCATGGAGTGGAACAAATTTTATTTTGATTCTGTAAATTTTTCTTCACTATAACATTATTAAGGAAGCGAACAAAATATAGTATCGACATCAAAAATTTAAGAAACGATAAAAAATATATGTTTTTAATGAAAATTCCACTATATAAATTTGGAAATGAACATGTTAAAGCCTTATTTAAATCAATTTCAAAAAACATTGGGGCATAAAAAAAATTTAAAAAAATTTCAAGGGCTACTACATCCTGGCATCTATAATTAATACTTTCAGTTCTGCATTTGCTTTCACTCACGAAATTGCAACATAAAGTTGAGCGTTAGTGAATAACGACTTAGTAAAAAACAATCCAACAAATGATAATGTTTTGTCTTGGGTTTTATTAATATAGTCATAGCAAAACATAAAACTACTAGAATTTGTCTGTTTTTATACTTCAAGGGTAATCTTAGATCACCAAATTCATTCAGAGTATGTAAAGCTTCTCACCGAATTTGTTTCCTGCTACGATAATTGCATCAATGATATTTTTTCGCAACTCTTTAATGATTAACATTATTGTATTATTATATAATCAAGATGTTTGATCAGTGTTTTTCAATAACATAATTAATACTCCTTTCTTCAAAACTTTTTTTCGGTTTGGGATTCTCGAACATTTTTTCTTATTGAATGACTCAATTCTTAATATGTAATCCAATTGCCATTCTCGCCAACGACTACATGTGGATCAATTTAACATGAAGAAGTATTCCTTTTCATCAACATGAATAAAAGACAGGATAAATTCAATTCCCATATTAACAATTATAAAAAAAATCATTATTTCCAGTAGATTCGGATAATAAGTGAAATCTACAATACTCTTCATGGAGAAGTCGAGTTAGAATAAAAAATTCAGGCAGGATCTCGACATCATGCCAGCAACTCCATCATTAACCGTAACATGCTTTCCATCTCTGATTTTTATTATCCTTTAAGAAAAAATTAGTGTGTCCATGTCTGCGTAGGTAGATGCAGATGAATGCAATCTCATGTTCTTAGTCAACATTAAATCTTTACATTATGACAACCAGCTTGATGAATTAGCTAAATCACCTAAACATTCTTTAATATCTCAGAGCTCTTGGTAAACCTAGATGGATTTGATGGAAGCCACTTCTGAGTACAACTATTTTTTCTCCAAACGGTCCATTTCAAGAGTTTTTATTAGAGATCGATCCTCATTTTATATATCTGATGGGCTTAACTTATATATAGATATATTCAACATCAGAAAAAAGATATGCCACCCTACATGATTGGTCATTTAATTTATCGAAGGAAACTCAAAGTAGATGAAAAAGAGAATAGAAAAAAGAGTGTTTATTCGCCTCAAGAAGGTGACCGGTCACAACGTACGTAATTTGTCATATAAACTGACTTTTCATAAAACAAATGAGATGAAGATCATTCTTAAATGAGATATAACTCGATCACTTCTCATAAAGCGTGGTCACTAAAACTTTCTCAATCAGGTGAGGACTCTAACCTTTGGGCAAGATTGCACATGTGACCAAAGGGGGCTCACCCCGCTACTTCATAGAAGATGACGTAAATAGTGAAACATAACCCGATCATTTCTCATAAAGCGTGATCACTAAAACTTTCTCAATCAGGTGAGGACTCTTAACTTTTGGGCAAGATTGCACATTTGACCAAAGGGGGCTCACCCCGGCCACCGCTTCATAGAAGATGACATAAATAGTGAAAAGTGCTTTGACATTAATCACGATTGATATCTTGATTATATATTCTTTATATTGTCAATAATAATATACTATATTCGTTAATTTGCCAATGATTGTACAATAACAATCATTGACATTAACACCTCTCAACCTTGTTGTTAGAGTACATCCCACATCGGAAATCCAAGAGTAAAATAATCGTTATATAAGCTCTAGAGTTGAACTAACTAATCGATTGGATTCAATCTTTTAATGTGGTTCAGCCCAAGTGTCTTATTGCCTAATCCAGTTGTCCATACCCATCCTAAATTCTATCATGGTATCCGAGCCAGTTTTAGCCTACCTCGTTTGTCAAGGTGTCCGTCTAGACGTTCATTCCTAGCGGCCCTTTAGTCTTTAGCCCAGTTGTCCGTATGGAGGTTGTACCCAACGGCCTGTGGCCTGTTTAACACGATTGCTCGTCTGGAAGTCCATACTCAGCGGCTCGTGGTCCTTTAGGTGTTGGCGCTCAAAAAAAAGTCAAGGGAATGGGAGTTCATTTGCAAGTGGTCAACTGGTTAAATTCAAAATAACCCGATTGTCCACTTGAGGGGGAGTGTTAGAGTACATCCCACGTTAGAGTACACACATACTTTTGAGATTGATTGAGAAAGAAATTTTTTCCACGTGAAATCTTTCCCGACTTCGATGCTTTGTTTTGTTTTACTTTACTCTTTTGTTTAAGCCACTTTAATCGATCAGGCCCCCTAACCTGGTCTTCCCTAATCAGACATACCCAATCAAATTTACACTATCACTCTCAATGTGCAATGAAAATTTATTGATCATCTTACCATATCTCATATTATTAGACTTGATTGTTTAATTTGTTGGATTAATTTTGTTTTAAGGCTGCCTTATTTGATGGCACACGTTGACTCGTTGAGCACTCAGTTAATGCCAAAGAAATTTAGAATTTTAAATGTGTAGTCCTCCCACCACGTATTATGGAGACAATTATGCAATGCCATTGAATGCAACATTTAACATAATCTTACCTTTCGATCTAAGAACAACAAATAATGTTATACAAATAATTAATGTCTTTCTTTTTTAGTGTAAATAAAAAAATTTCTTTCTAGTTCTACATAATCGTACACAAAATAAAAGCCTCTTTTCCAAGCTTCCAGAATTTTCATTATCTCTCTGTATATTTTTCTTTCATTCATAGTTGATGTAAGTCATTTAAGATTGGATGACAACTTTTATTTGTTATGGTTCAACTTCTCGATCAAAAAATTATTTCGAAACGTATTAAGCGGGTTGTCATCTTCTGGGAGTGCCATGCCACTCAAAATTTAATTAAAATTTATGATAAAACTTATTAAGTGGGTTGTCAACTCCTCAACCAAAATATCCATTTTTATATAGTGGCGCGCGTACTAGTCTGCTGATTTTTTTTAACTCTTTTTTATGCACTAAAAGTGGGGGATTAGTCTGCCAGTTTTGATATCAATTTTTTTTAACATAGCAGAGAACTAAGACTTCTCATTTTTATATGAATCTAGGGCCTCTTATGTTTCTATTCCGTAAATTATTGGAGCGTTGACAATACACAATGTCACACCTTGGCATTGTATATGTTAACATTTTGCAATGTTTTTTGCATTCTGTATTAATACCATGTGATATCATAAATCCTATTTTGGTATGAAAACACTAATAAGTTCTATTTTGATATATAAAGAAATGTGTTTTATTCCTCATTAGCTCTCACAATAGCCTCTATTAAGCACATGACAATATGACATGGCACGATTAATACAAAATTAAGTGCGGTCAATCACGAGAAATTTTTTCCAAACAAATTAAACAAAAAATGATTAGTTAGCTAGCAACAATTCAGTGATAAGCAAAAATCTCTCTACGCTTTTTCCATTTCTTATAGTATTTTTGTCTGCCTAGTTTTGACATTTGGTTAAAAAAAATGAATTGTTTTGACCATTAATTAAATATAATTGATACTCCGTATTAGATATGGATATATACGAAAGTAATTTTATAAGATTTATTTTTTAAAATATTTTCAAAATATTGTTTTATTTAGTTTATATAACATATGATTTTTATTTAATTATAAATTAAATGTTAACCATAATTTATTTTTAAAAAATTAAACTTGGACAAATAGTGTTTGACAAGTACTCCCTCCGTCCCTCATAGATCTTCTCAATAACCCTTTTTCTTTGTCCGCAATAGATCTTCTCATTTCATCTTTTAACAATCAAAATACCACAACTACCCCCACTTACTTTATTTATTACACCCCACCCACCTCATTTAATACACTCCACCCATTTTCATTAAGGGTAGTATGGTAAACTTTCACCTTTTTTCAACTCTCCTTAAAAACCACATAAAGTCAAAATGAGAAGATCTTAGAGGGACGGATGTAGTATTATTTTTTGTCATAATAAGAAGCTCAGGAGTTACACAAAGTTCCTGCAATCATCTGCCGCGTGGATTGCATGTAAAATCAACGGCTGTCATTACCCCTAATGGTTTTTAATGCCTCATTACAAGCCTTGTAATAAGCCATTTAGGGAGTAGTATTTATTTGTCCAAATAAAGCCATATATGCCCATTTTCTAGTTTCTTCCAAGTAGAGAGATATATATATAGTCTCCTCTCTAATCATAATAACATTTCCCTAATTCACTCTCTTCTTTTTTAGACCCTTCATTTTATATGGAGAAAAGTGGTGGCGGCGGCGGCGGAGACGGTGGTGGAGGAAGGGAAGGCTTTGGGTATGAGAATTTCCACAATCACCCTTCTCCATTTCAACAAAACTTTCCATTGACACCCTTAGACAAGTTCTTGTGGGGTCATCAACAAGCCCTACTAAATAATGTTGAGAATGAAGAAGAAACCTCTCATTTCCCAACAAAAAATGGGGTTTATTATAATGGTGATGACCTTCCATGTCCTTTCAATGGCCATGCACCATCCACCCATGATGGGGTTTCTTGGCCTAGCCTGCCGGAGGCGAGCTTCGTGGATGCTTTTCATCAACGGCGAAGCATTAGAGAAGAACTAGGTTCGACGATCTTCATGAAAAACGGCGGCATTAAAGAGTCTCGAGAAAATAAAGTTGTCAGACATCCTCAATACCTTGTTTCCTCTCCATCCACTGTCCTGATCAAGGGTCAGTGGAGTGAAGAAGAAGACAGGTAATACAAATTAAGAATATTGAACCTATCATAAACCAACAATAATATAATTTATTTAGAAATATTTTCATTAAATAGCACTAAACTGTTTTATTCTCTAAATAACACTTAATAATATTCTGAAGAAGGAATAATGTCCAGTGATGGCTAAAAGTGCTGCATTAGAAAAACACATAGGATGCTATTTAATGAAAGTCATCATGTCTTAGTGCTATTTAAGTAAATTCTCCTATAATTTATCCCTTAATATGAGCCCCTATATGTGAATGATTATGTGTGTATATTACTACCTATACAAGTACAATGACCATATTACGAATAAAATAACTAAATAAAAATTTCTCGAGACATAAATAAAATCGTACTTAAATGTTAATCGTGTGATTTTCTTATTTGGGATTTGAACTGAAGGAGGTTGATTATGCTCGTGAGGCAATACGGGGCGACAAAATGGGCGCAGATCGCGGAGAACATGGTCGGTCGAGCTGGGAAGCAATGCCGTGAGAGGTGGCACAACCATCTTCGTCCCGATATTAAGGTTTGATTATTATTTCTAACTTAATACACAATAATATGTTTTTTTTAAAAGGATACAACTATGCAAGTATATAATAACTTTAACTAAATTTCCTAATAAGTGCTTTGCAGTTGCTAAGATGGTCAATTAATCATTTTATTTTGGGATGTGCTTAGTGTTAGATTTAGTTTGTATAGAAATGCTTTTTGTTTTGGGTTGATGTAATTAGATTTTGTTTGTTTTTACAGATTAGTTAAGGCTCATTTTTTTCGTGGGAGGGGACATCATTAAGAATGAATTCAAGCAACTCACTGTTTTTGACTTTTTTTGTGTCTTTAAAATCACAAGATTTTCATTCTATGCCCTAAAGTGCTATATTTAGGGTTTTGGCAGTCATACCACCAAACAAATTTTGGCATCTTTTTCAATGTACTCTTTAACTTACAACTAGAGTTTGATGAGTGAAGTTTGATAACTCAGTTTGGAGACTAGAATTAGAGTCTTGTCAGAACTATTCTAAATTTCTGTTTTAAAATCACTATTTTTACTATCTCCCTATGTCTAATTTTAACTTTAATTTTTGCATTTCAAAATTGATAAACTTTGACTATTATTAAAATAAAATTTATATCAGGTTTTGATACAGGAATAACCTTATTAGATTTAACTTGTAAAATATTTTTAAAATATTAATTTATATGATTAATATGTAATGTAATTTTTATTTAATTATTGCTTAAACATCATATCGATCTTAGTTGGCTACAAAAAAGTCAAAATTGGACAAATATTCATGGACATACAGAGTAATATTTATATTATTTTTATACTTTTTTAATTTCTGTGAAATCAAATTGACCAATTTTGGGTCTGTTTGGGAATAGAATTAGAGATTAGCATTATCATTTTGAAAAGACTATCTACAGGCAGCGTTTAGTGTTAGTGTTTTCAAAGTAATCTACACCGTTATATTTTTATCCAAAACGGTAACGCTAATCTCTAACGTTATTCCCAAACAGACCCTTTGTATAGATAGAAAGACTATTATGATTAAAATTATTACTCTATTCTTTCCTACAATATCGTCATACGAAGTACTATTATTAGAAGTCAAGATAACTTTTCTTAATGTATGTATTTTTGTTGAATATTTGATAAAATAAAATACATATGTCACCTCTTGTTTTGTAAATATTTGGTGTAGTTTTTATATAAGTAAATTGTACTTTTTTTATCTATATCATTTTGTAAATAAAACTACTTTAAAAGAGATTAAATTTTACACATTTTTTGAAAGAGAACGATAAGTTAGAAATTATTATTATGTAATAATAAGTAATGCTAAATAATGTAACATGATTTAGGCTACGCTCCGTTCAACTTATTTTTTCTGATCTGATTTTAATAAGTTCTGATCTGATCTGATTGGATCTGATCTGATCTGATGTGATCTGATCTGATCTGATTGGATTTGATCTGATCTAATTGGATCTGATCTGATCTGGTCTGATTTAATTTAAAATTTCAAATCAATAATTTGATTTAACTTTATAATAACGTTTGAAAATTGTAATGATAATTCATATTATAATATAATCAATATTTTTTATTTAATGATTATTTTTTAATAAAATAAAAATAGTTAATTCTTATATTAGAATAATCATTCATATTATAATGTAATAATATTTTTTATTTTATGATTATTTTTTTGTGAAATTAGAATATTAATTTAATATTTTAATAATTACTTCATATATACATTAGAATAAATATTTAATTTAGATATACATTAAAAAGTAATTAAATTTAGATAATCAATATATAGAAGAGATAGTATTTTTATTAAAATATCTCATCCTTATAAAAGATCAAAACTTTAGAAACTCAAATTACAAGTAGCAATAAAAATATATTTTAAAAGTAGAATTAGATTGACATTGTCAATGTATTTTAAAACTAATTTTT
>OOIL02001568.1:395462-454723 GCA_900332095.2 Cuscuta campestris | reverse complement strand
TTTTTCCGACGTCTAATAATTAAGGATTACTTTCTCAGTTTTCTATTTAACCTATTTCTAAAGTTTATTCTTTTTCATTTTTAAGAACAATAATAATAATAATAATAATAATAATGGTGATGATGATGATGATGATGATAATAATAATAATAATAATAATAATAATAATAATAATAATAATAATAATAATAATTCTTGTTGGGATCTGATTTTAATAATTCCTGATCTCATCTGATCTGATTTGATCTGATCTGATTGGATCTGATTTGATTCGATCTGATCTGATCTGATCTGATTTTAATAAGAATAAGAAAAAATAAGAAAAAATAAGTTGAACGAAACGGGGCCTTAATCGTATTGTTAAAGAACTAGTTCAACCAAAAATGCAAGCTTGTGGTTGTGACTCTGAAAAGGTTTTTTTATATACTCTAACACGTCGTCTCACATGTAACCTTATTTTTTTAACTGGGTGGTGTTGAGTTTCGAACTCGTGACATCTTCGTCATCAAGGCTCTGGTAACATGCCAAGGAACTAATTCAATCCAAAGCTCAAGCTTATGGTTGTGACCCAAGAAAGATTATTTTTATATATTCTAACACGTATATTAATTTTTAATTAATCATGCACAAAATATTAACATTACTTTTTTAGATTGATCTGATTTAATCTCATTATATCTTACCTGATTATATCTGATCTGTTTTTAATAAGTAAAAGTAATAAGTTGGAAAAAATTAAAAAAGCTTCCTAAGTAAGAGTAAGAGATAATTAGACTATCAAAATAGAAGTATCACTCTTTTCGGCTTGGTTCACATGACATTGTTAGTTGGACCAATGTCATGGGATGACTCGGGGGCCATACGGTGGTCCGTTTAAAAAATTGACAATTTCTAACCTCTCTAGTAAATCCCCCCACTCTAGAGTCCAGCCTAACCCAAACCCAACCCCCACTCCCTAAATTGCAAACCCAAGTTTCGTTGATTTTGGAATCAGATTTTTACTCTAAAGTCTACTTAATTTGAAGGTGCAATTAAAGGGGTGGAAGTGGGCTCGGGTTGGGCCGAGAGAGAGAGGGGGATTAGAGAAGTAGGAACCGTCAATTTTATGAACGTAATAGTGTAGGGCTTCTGGATCATCTCATGACATTACTTTTCAAAAAATGTCATGGGAACCGCTACCCAAAATGTCATACCCCACTACTATCGAAGCTTCGCAACCGGTCATCGAAGCACCGTACCGATCCGTTGCATTGACCACCGTTGACCGGTGGTGTACCACTACACTCCATTATAATAATTTCACCATTTACATTGTTATATTGGTCCCGTTTGACGATAGCGTTAGCATTTTGGAAGACTACATGACAGTAGCGTTTAGCATTAGCGTTTTCAAAATTAACTATTAAATTTTATCCAAAACGCTAACGCTAATCGAAAACAATATTCCCAAACAAGGTTATTGTCAATAAACTATCATGAGTCACACGATTAAACTTTAATTTAAAAGATAAAAAACTACTTTTATCCCTACTTTGTCTTACCCTATCTATCACATACTCCCTCCGTCCCCATTTTGATTACAATATTTTTTTCCTCTCATCTCGATAAATTTTGTTTATTTACGCGATTTCATTAAGTATTTGATAAAATAAAATATTCTTGTCACCTCCTATTTTGTAGAATTTTTGACGAAGTTTTCTAATATATAATTTTTATTTCTTATTGATATACTGATTTGTAAATAAAATGATTTCAACAAGTGATATATTTTTCCCCGTAAGCCCCAATTTGTAATCAAATTGGGGACGGAGGGAGTAATACTTTTTCATTAATAATCTACTCATTACATCTTACTTTTACCTATTACATCAAGGGTAAAATTATAAAGTCAACTACAAATATATATACTCTTAATTTCTCTTAAAAGTCAAAATAGGATCCCTTTCATGAAATGGAGTGAGTATTTAAATTGAGTTCTAGAACAACTAGAAGATCAAATCATTGTCCATACATATACTTGCTTCACAAAAAAAAATTATTGTCCATATTTTGTTTCCACTTTTTTCTGTTTGGTATTAATGTATGAAATAAGTTCCAAAAAATAAATTATCTCTTTTGATCAGCATACAAAATCCTATGATTTTTAAAATGATTTTATTTACAAAGTGTATTGAAATAGAAAATAAAAGGGAGAAGTCTTTTGATAGGAGTAAAAAACAATGAAGATATAAAATATGAGTCTTAAAATTTTTTTAAGACCAAAATAGAAGTTCACACTGACATTGTTACACTGCCACACTAATCACATTGTCACATTGACACATTGTAACTGTCACACTATCACTGCCACACTGCCTTCACTGTCGGCCACCAGAGTATCACACGCATCGCTGACGGTTGACTGATCACAATGATATATTATACTGTCATTACCTTTTCATTACACTGCCATTGCGTGCTCTTACACCACACTGTTATTATACTCTTATTTTGGTTTTAAAAGACTTAGAGAATTCTTATTTTATTATTTTTGTACTTTTTACGCGTATCCAATGAGATTTCTTAATTTAAAATTATATATTTAAAAATTACATTAAAATTTTTATAAAATAAGAAGTGACAAAAATGTTTTATATGATGAGTATATACTATATACAAATTGATAACTTACCGTCTCAAACATGGGTAAGGATATATTTTTTTTATATCTAAAATTAGAATTTTTTACATATTTATTTGAGTAATAATTTAATTGAGTGATTTTTTAACACTTTAATTTTTTTAATATTTTCAGTCTCTTTCTAATTTCTTCCAACTCTTTGTAGTCTTTTTCAACATCCAACTCTGAAATTCTAGTCCAAAAGAATATGACCTAAATCACGATTAAATTTTGTACTCCCTCTTTCCTGGCCATATTTTTTTTTCTTTTCTTGGTCAACAATTTCAAAATTTGACCACAAACTATAGTAAAAACATACTACCTTCGTCTCTGAGTATTTTCTTGTTTGACTTTTTACTGTCAAAATTACCAAACTGTGTCCATGAATTAAATTTTTAAGATTAATTTTTTAAAATATTTTCAAAATATTGTTTCATCTGATTAATATAACAAATAGCTTTATTTAATTTTAGGTCAAACGTTAAAAGTTGTTGCTACAAAAATTAAAACTGGAAAGATACTCATAGACGAAGGTAATATTGTATTATGATATAAACTTAATATCATTAATTTAATTCTAAAATGTACTCCTTTCAAAAAAATTAAAACGTAGTTTTGAACGTAGTTTTAAAACGAGTATTTTTTTAATTTATATTTATACTATATAAATAGAAATATTAATGGTCAACTAAATGCAATGGAGACTGTGAAAAAGAAAAGAAAAAGAAATTTATGAGATGGAAGGAATAGTTATATGTGTTGTGCTTGACCCCATATTTCACACTGCAAACACGAACAAATAATAACTCTAAATGCGGTACTTATAATTATTACTATCTATGTGTGTCTATGCAAAAAAAGGTCAAGATGGGTTAAAAATGTGGAGTTACCCATACTTTATTGGTAGTTACTTGGTTTGTTTTTCTTACATTCCAAAAATATTTTTGCTTCATTTCAAATAATTTGGAAGTGTTAAATTTTGAGGACAAAAAAAAGACTAAACTAAGAATAAAAACTAATTTCAAATAAATAATTTTTGTATGCATGTTTTTATTGATAATTTGATAATCATATATTCTTGTCAACTCTTATTTTGTATAGAATTGCACTTTTGCCTTGGTTTTGAAGGATATAATTTGTACTCGTATTTTTTATATTTATATCAATTTGTAAATAAAATTATTTTGAAAAATGAGACTTTTCATGTTCTTTCAAATAGAAAAATATATTCGGACATGTGAAGTTTAAAATATCTCAACTCCATGTTTTCAATCTTTCTTTAGCTTGTTTGGGATTTTTTTTAGCATTTTAGATAAATATCTTAAATGTGCATGATAAATTTAGGATTGGGTGTGAACAACTGGATTAGGCAATAAGACACTTGGGCTGAACCACATTAAAAGATTGAATACAATCGATTAGTTAGTTCAACTCAAGAGCTTATATACCGATTATTTTCCTCACATTTTTCCGATGTGGGATACTCTTAACACTCCCCTTTAAGTGGCAACCGGGCCATTTTGAATCTAACCGATTGACCACTTGCAAATGAACTCTCATTCCCTTGACTTTTTTTTTGAGCTCCAACACCTTAAATGATCACGAGCCGTTGGGTATGGACTTTTAGACGAGCAATCGTGTTAAACGGGCCACAGGCCGTTGGGTACATACTCCATACGGACAACTGGGCTAAAGACTAACGGGCCGCTAGGAATGAACGTCTAGACGGACACCTTGACAAACGAGGTGGGCCAAAACCTTCTCTAATACCATGATAAATTTAGGATTGGGTGTGGACAACTGGATTGGGCAATAACACACTTGGGCTGAACCACATTAAAAGATTGAATCCAATCTATTAGTTAGTTCAACTCAAATTCTATAGTGGTTCTAAGATCTATCATTGACCTAGATATGAGTAAAATAAGCATTTTCTTACTACTTAGATGAACATTTATTTTTTTAATGAAAAAACAAAAAACAAATTAATGTGAGAAAATACACAAAAATAGTATACACCCAAGGTGCATCATAGAAGTACTCATCATGAAATAATTAACATTTTCAAAAAACTAAATTAAGCCTTTGATCGGTTGCCAAGCTGGCACTTGTTTATCGTAATCTTGATTTGTAATAAAGAATGTTTATTTTAATACTATCTCTAGCTCATAAAGGCTCCGTTTGGCATCACCATTAGAACTAAGCGTTAACATTTTGAAAAGACTATATAACAATAACTTTTAGCTTTACATTTTCATAGTTAATCTACACCGTTAAAATTTTATCCAAAACGCTAATAATAATTGAAAACGCTCTTTCCAAACAAGGCCAAAGTTTCATATTTTCTTTTTTGTTTGTTCTTATAAAATGTTTTACTTTTTTCATTTTTGAAAAACAACTTGTGGCTCTTAAAATTTCTCTCTCCTGTACTTTATTTTCAACTATACAATTTTACTTTTCTTAATCTCGGCATCAACACAAAGATAAAATCTTTTTATGAAACAAAAGGATTACTCCCTCCGTCCGGAAATGTTCTTCCCATTTGACTTTTCACGGTCTCCAATATTGCACTTTGACCAACAAAACAACAACAACAACAACCCAGTTAAATCCCACAAGAGTAGGGTCTAGGGAGGGTGTGTGTACGCAGACCTTGCCCCTACTCGAAAGTAGAGAGGCTGTTTCCAAAGAGACCCCCGGCTCAACGTAGAAAGTTGCATTGCTTGACTAGCTGCTACTTCATTAATTAAAGCAGCGCAAATAGTTTAGATATCCATTTTGATTTATTCCATCACACCCCAAAGCCAAAAACAGGTGAAATTTTGGCTCCATCGGAGATGATGGAAACAATATTGCACTTTGACCATTAATATCTATATTTGTACATATATATATTTTATAAAAAATTGATATTTGAAAACTACGTTTCATTATGAATATATTGATATTAAATTTACATCATAATACAATGTGTTTTTTCCACAAATCGTAGTCAAAGTTTATAAACTTTGACCAAGAAAAGTCAAATGTGAAGAACATTTTCGGACGGATGGAGTATCATTTTCAATGACATGTTTTAAAGGTGATTGGAAATTGTGCATTTAGAAAGATGGATG
Source organism: Cuscuta campestris (assembly GCA_900332095.2). Taxonomy (NCBI): domain Eukaryota; kingdom Viridiplantae; phylum Streptophyta; class Magnoliopsida; order Solanales; family Convolvulaceae; genus Cuscuta; species Cuscuta campestris. The sequence continues at coordinate 448,948 of OOIL02001568.1, read as the reverse complement.
GAGCGAAGAAGAAGAGAGGATGCTGGTAGAAGCCCACCAGAAGCTCGGCAACAAGTGGGCCGAGATCGCCAAACGCATACCCGGAAGGCCCGAAAATGCAATCAAGAATCACTGGAATGCCACCAAAAGGCGGCAGAATTCGCGCAGAAAGGGCGCGAAGAATGCCAAAAATAATCCAAGTCCCAACAAGTTATCCACCGTTCTTCAAGACTACATTAGGGCCAAGTGCCTCGGCACGGCTGGAGCCGCCGTGCCCGAGGACGACCCGTCTTCAGTCCACTTCGGGTCGGACGAGGACGACGAGTTGGACTGCAACGAGTCGTCCTCGTTTTTGGCAACTGAGCAGACGCACGTCGAGGAGATGAACTTCATGGAAACCCTATTTGGAAAAACTGCACCGCCCGATAACGACCGCAAGATTGCGGGCGGTTTGACGCCAATGCCGGTGTTTGGTGACTCGATCATCGCCACGCCGCCATCGCCGCCGCCACAAGCTAACCAGTTCTGGAGTCCCGACAACAACTACATCTCGTATTTGTTGGATGGGGGCACGCCACCTTCGTCGTCGTCCAATGGCGACGGTTGCTATGAAGGGCGCAAAGTCAGGGACGCAGACCGATTTACGATGATGAAGTACTGCAATGGCGGCGAATTATCGCCGCCATCCTCCTCAAGTGGCGCCGGAGGTAATGAGAAGAAGGATATTGACTTGATGGAGTTGGTCTTTCCTTCTCATTTCTCCTAATAAGTAAGCAAAGGAGCCATATATATACCATTAGTACCAACAACTTCAATTCCCATTTTATTATGTGACGCATTTTCTTGTATGTTTTATTATGTTGTTAATTTCTATGAATTACTAAGTTAAACTGAGTGGGAAAGCTTAATGTGAATGCACTTAGGTTTCATGGGAACTCTTTTTGAATGGCCTCACAAGACACTGTCTTAATTGAGACATTTACGATGTTTTGTTCGCAAAATTTATAGTTTCTACCCTCATAACATTCACCCTTATTGAGTAAACCTCTCCCCACTAAGTCCAGACCCCAATCCATCTTTCTACCCACGTCAATTAGAAGGTGCAAGTTTAGTTGACTTTGAGTCAAAACTTTTGACCCCAAAGTCAACTAAGCTAGCAACCTGCAATTGACATGAGTAGGAGGTAGGTTTGGGACAGGATTAGGTGGGAGGGTTTACTGGAGAGTAAGGTAGAAACTATCAATTTTGTAAACAGAGCATCGTATATGTCCAGTATCCCAGTGACCATTCAAGCAAAGTGGACATAGAACCGAACCCATATAAATATATATATTCTCTTTATTTCATTTTTATAACTTTTTTTAAATTTCTCTATTTATTCTTCACATGTACTAAAAAAAGTTTGGTATACATGAATTCTATCTCTTATATCCAATTGCCAACCTTACAAGTTTACCTCTTTTAAGCTCCGTCTAAAACATAACTTGTGGCTGTTGGGCCGACCCCAAATCATGTCACCAAACAAGGGAATGGGAAGCCATGTGACAGATGAGGATGAGGTGGGGGCCTAAACCAGACTCTTGTCCAGAAAGTCTTGTGTTCTGCGCCCAATCAAAGATGGGCTTTTGCCATGACAAATAAAAGATGGGCTTTTGCTTTAATTAGGCCCTCCAAGCCCATTATAACGTGACTAGATCTAAACTCTAATCGTCGTACTTGTCCAGTTGTCCCGCTTTTACCGTTTTTGTTCATACATATCCTCAAAATAGTGACTGGAAATGTCGCTTCAAAAATAGAAACATTAATTGAATAAACTTTAATCGTTAATTAAATAAGAACTAATATGTAAATGGTATATATTGATATATAATACAATTTTATGTAAAAATAATTTCATTAGAGTATCTCTGAATCTATATTGACGATGTTTAAAAGGGGTTTAAATTATGAATGGATGGAAGATATCATTTAATATATTGTGACTGTTTGATTATAGAGAGAGAGGATTAAACATCATCCATTCAATTGGATGAATTTAAATGTGAGGCTTATTAATTTAAATATTTATTTTATTTATTTAAAAAATTGAATTTGTAATATTTATTTTCAAAATATTTAATTATTTTATTTAATTAAAATGTTTAATTTTTAGTATTTAATTTCAAAATATTTAAATATTTCATTTTATTAAAATACTATTGTAATTTTCTTCTCTAATTTTATTCTTCTAAACATAAATTCATATAATTTCTAAATATTTAATTTTATACAGAGTAGTTTTCATGTTATTTTTATTTAAAATAAATAATAAAATAGAGTAAATTGGGACACATAAATAATTAATTAAGCGGATGGATGAATGAAATGAGTCGTGGGTATTTGTTTCAAAAATAAGATATTTAAAAACGAATAATGGAGAGACGATTTGGATGAGAGAGTGATTGGATGGATAAATTTTTACACAAGGGACAGAGATATTCTTAGATTTATTTTAGAAAAAAATAAAAAGAAATTATTTATTGCATATATTAATATGTAATGCAATATTTATATAATTGTTGATTAAAATTAATCTAATTTGATTCAAAAAAGTTAAATTTGATTAATATTTTAAAATTTTTTATTTTTTTTAAAATTTATTGCCAAAATCATTTTTTTTTTGAAAACTTGAAACAAGCTTTCGAATCATGCTGGACAGCACCCAGATTTGAGATTATCTCTAAAAAAAGAACACCTACACATTGGGATAGCCATTAGGTTAATGATGACAAGCTTTCCATAATGGAGTATTTTCCCATTTCACTGTTTTTTCTTGACTGGGGATTAATGAATAATGAAAACACAGTAACTAGGTTTTCAAAACAAAATCAAAACACAGTAATTAGTAAAAGTAATGACAGTTTAATGAATGGGGAGTACAATATTTTAAAGAGCTTCTTCCCAAATCTAGACCCAACAAGAAGGATTGTTGTTATCAGAAACAAATCGAATTCGCGATAAAGGTGAAACGAAGTTGGAGCTCAATTTCTACATCTTGAGGTAAATTCTTACAGATTGGACAACTTTGAAGGCGAGATACACGGCGGCGGTGGAAGAAATCACGAGGAAAATCGCGGAGGCGATGGCGGTTTTGCGCAGGCTCCGTCGCACCGGACAGATGGACTTGTTCACGCAGTTCACCAGGAGCACAATCGCGAGGCTGATTGCGAAGCACACTACCGCCAGCAGCACCGCCGAGCACGCCGTCGCCGATATAGAGACCTTCTCCGCTGCTCCGCCGTGAGTGTTTCCGCCGTCGCCGGCCGCGTCTTCCTCCAGGCTAAAAGTTCTATTGATTCCGTCCTTGTATGGGCTTCTTCTTCCGTCTGGCATTTTTTCTGGGAATTGATGGATTTTAGGAGCGAGAAACTTCACTAATTTCATGGATTCCGGTAATCGATCCTCGCGTGCCCGTGGTTATTGTTAAGGAGATTTGTTTCCCCCTTTGTTAAAAGAAAGACGTAATTACAAGTAGTACTTTAATTAATCATTGCCTTTAACATTTCGCAAGAAATTGGAAATATACAAATAGAAAGACGCACTTCTAGCTACAATGGCCACGTCTAGCAAAAGCATTTCCTACGCACTTCTAGATGCTATTTCAAAGAAAGTTGCGCAGCTGACCATAGGTGGAGAAGACCAAAGACATTTGAACCGAAAATATGGATCGGGATAGATTGTGGTTGGATCGAGAAAGATTGAGACTAAAGTGGTCTTTGGGACGGATCTGGTCTTGGACCTTAGACCGGTAGTCTAATACTCTTATTCGATCCTCTTAATTGGGGGAGGGCTAGACCGGTCCCGTACCGGTGGTCATTTGTAAAAATACTAGTCCGGGATCAGGTTTGGACTAGTCTCATAATATAACATTAAAATATAACTTTTATATAAGTACTTCTATTTTTTAACATGTTATTTAAGTAGAAATAGATTTATCTTATTACTATATAACTTTATCCTTCATATTTTTTATGAATTTAAAAATATGTCATAACAAATTCAAACGTACAAGTTTATACTCAAGAAAATATTTTTTATTTGTTGCATCTAATATATATCCTAGAAAGAAAACATTTATGTTGCATAAATATTTAATAAAAATCAACATGTAGTAATTGAAGAAATTAGATGAAAAAAGAAGTAATATTTAAATTTTTTAGTTTTCTAAAAAACTGAGAAGTAACATTTTAAAAATTATATAAAATAGTGACCATATCGGACTAAGACCGGACCTAGCCGGACTACCTGGTCCCAAAAGGTTGTATATTTTTTAACAACGACCGGTCTGAACTGGTTTTTAAAAAAGACCAGATCGATCGCGTCTTAAATAAAACTAGTACTTCTAAAAGACAAGTCTGGTCCGATCGGTGTGGTCCTTTTGATCATCTCTAACCATAACTCAACTGCCAAAGACAATTGGTGAGCCTTTTTGACAACCTTCAGGTGAGAGCATGGATTTTGGAGGTGATTATTTGATTTCAACTTCTTGTAGGTGAAATTAGTCGTGACAAAAATCTTATTGTCCTCACATAAGGGTGTGGGACCCTTTAGGATGAGGATTCCACATTTTTTTCTTATACAAAACTCCAAGAATTTGGATAAATAGGACACTTTTAGTTGGAGATTTGAGAACAACATCTCTAAAATTTTTAATAGACAATATGAAATGATAAAAAGATAATAGATTTTATTTCAATCTTTTCTTGTTGATATTATGATGTTTTAATTTAGGTGAAAGATTTCAATTTGAGTAAAACATATGAAAATAACAAAAATACGATTCGTTTTTTATCTCAGAATAGGAATTACGTACAATGCGAGTAATGTCAACATATAATACCAAAAATACTAAAAAAATGTCAATATACAATGCTACATCGTCACAATACAAAATACTATTTTGAAGAAAAAAATACGTCACTCTTATTGATGATAAAGATTATATTTTACTCATATTTTATGTGATACTTTTTCAATTTAATAAATAAGGAACTACAATAACTTTAAGTTTTAGTGTGAAATGAATGATATAACAATTGATAAAGAAATTCGGAGCACCTACATAGTTTCATGTTAGGGTTTGTTCTCTTTTCTACTTTTATTATACTTATTCTTATTGAAACGATTTCCGAAAAGCACATATCAGATAAAAAAGATTTAGATTCTATTAGATTAGATCAGAAATAATTTAAGTTTTAACGAGAATTAGATCAATTTAGAGCGAATTAGAGCAGAAATATTTAGAACTGATTATAAAATTCAAATTAGATCATACTTAATAAAATCAGATGAAAATGAATAAGCTCAGACAAAGAGAGCATTCCATTAAAGCTCTTGGTTTTTTGTAAGTTAGTACTAACAATTTCAAAATAAGAAGAGAGCCAAAGCGTGTACACCTTAATATTTAACTCATTGCTAAAGAGACTCACTATGAGGAGAATGACCTTGTACAAGCATTTAAGACCCTCTTAGCTAGCTGAATCTTTCCAAATCATTATCTGAAAAAGTTGGGCTTGTTAAAAAGTTGATTTGCTCAAACTTGACTTGTTTATTAATTGTACCTTTAACATTGGTTCAAGGTTAGTTTGTGATCCAAACGAGCTAACTCATTCGAAAATACCAAACCAATGATAAACGAACCTCTCCATGGCAGATTAACTTTGTCTCCTTTTCTTAGAGGTAAATAATTCAATGGTCCTCAGATGCATCTTCAATTATATTGACCTTACTGATGTGGACCTCACCCCCTCCCCAACCAACTCTTCCCATGATCACCCGCGCTAAGCATGTCATTTTCAAACCAAAACTCTATGCCCTTACCTCCCTTCCTAAAAAGAGGCGTCCCAAAATGAGTTCTGATGTCGAGCTATGGATGAGGCATATTCAGCCTTGATGGAAAAGAACACATGGGATCTTGTTCCCAGACCTAAGGGTCGATCTCCGATTGGTGTAAGTGAGTATACAAAATTAAGCGTAATGTTGATGGGTCCGTATCGCGTGATAAGGCGCGCTTGGTGGCCAAGGGATACACTCAGGAGTATGGTTTGGATTACTCTAAAACCTTCATCCATTTGTCGAATAGCAAACGATATGTCTTGTCTTTGCTTTTGCTCTTTCCTATCAGTGGCCTCTTCAACAGCTGGATGTCTCCAATGCTTATTTACATAGTGAGCTTGATGAAGATCTTTATATGGTTCAACCACCGGGTTATGTTGACTCCTGTTTCCCTGTACATATTTGTAAACTTACGAAGTCCTTGTATGGGCTTAAACAAGCTCCGAGGGCTTGGTATCTATGGCTTTCTGCCTTCCTATTTGCCTATGGGTTTCGGAAAAAATATATATGACACTAGTCGTTTTGTCCTACACAGTGCAGCTGGTACTCATATTTTAAAATGTTTATGTGGATAATATCATTGTCACAGGTAGCTCATCAGCATTTGTTTAGCAGTTTACTGATCGCATGTGCACAGAGTTTCAGACAAAAGATCTAGGCCCTCTTGATTACTTTTTTGGGCTGGAGGTCTCTCGTACACGGTTGACGCTAGCTCTTTCCAAACAAAAGTATGCTACCGAGTTGCTCCATCGTGCTAAAATGGACGAATGCCGACCGACCCCTACACCTTTGTCAGTATGGCCAAGGGGGTGAGAGCCTCTTTATTGATCCTACTCTATTTCGCACTCTTGTTAGTGGCCTTCAGTATCTCACTACTACTCTTCCTTGCATCCAGTTTGCTATCAAATATGTTTTTCAACGGATGCATGCCCCCCACAGAGAACGACTTTCGAAATTTAAAGCGGATCCTACGCTTTGTCAAAGGAACACTTGATCGCGGTCTTCTTTTTCAGGTTGGTGACCTCCAGCTATGCGCCTATTCTGATTCAGACTAGGCAAATGATATGCTTGATGGACAACTTTTTACCGGGCATCTCATCTACTTGAGGCCGAACTTGGTTTCGTGAAGTACATAAAAATGGCCTCGTGTGTCTAAGTCCTCTACGGAGGTAGAATATCGTGCTCTGTCTGTGGGTGTTCAATCGAATCGATCCAATCCGCAATGTTGGATATCCAAAATTTTCAAATCAAGTAGAACTCATTCCATATCCGATCCAAAAATATTTGTATATCCGAATTTTCGGAACGGATCAATAGAATATCTGAAAAGGTTAACTTTTTAGCCAAACTTCACAAAAAAGGGTAAAATGGTAAAATCAACTCACAATTGCTACCAAATTTAACATAGATTTGGTAAAAGGAGATGTGGTCGTGTCCATCTCTAAGTTGCCAAACAAAGAGAGTTTACTTGAAGTCGCGGCCGAAGGGAAATCGAAAAATTTCTTGTATGCGTCGCTATTATTTGGCTAATAGAGATGACTGAATGAAGTCTAAAAAATTTTCGTAAAAGAATGAAGTCCGAATGATTGTCGTAAAAGATTGTCGTCTGTGTCTTTATGTCCAAATGAAGTTTGAAATGTAAAAAAATAAAGTTGAAACATCGGATTGGACAAGAATTAGGGTTAGTGGGTAAAAATAAAACATTTTTTAAAAAAAGTACTTCCGATAATCGGATATCCGAATATCCGGAAAAATCTAAAATTTAAATTTGTATCCGATCTGAATTTTTTTGGATACCCGATCCGAATATTTAAAAATGAGAAATATCGAATCAGATACCTGTTTATCGGACCAGATCATGGACAGATATTTCGTGTTGGATAAGCGTGAACACTCCTAGCTGTAGCATCTGAGGTCATGTGGTTAACCTATATCATGACTGATATTCGTGTCTATACTCCTCTTTCTCACCTTTTCTATGATAATCAATCTGTTATATGTCTTACAAAGAACTCTGTTTTTCACAAGCGTATGAAGCATATGGGCACTGATTCTCACTTTGTTAGAGAATAAGTCATCACTGGAAGCATGAATGTTTCACATCTTTCTTTCTCAAGATCAGCTTGATGACTTATTGACCAAAACATTGCCTTCACTAGAGGTGGCAATCGGATCAACCGGATCGGTTCCGGATTGAACTTTTTCGGTTCGGATATCTTTCGGTTATATGTTATAATTGGTTCGGTTCGGATCGGTTAAATTTCGGTTCGGATTTGATTTCGGTTCTATACATTTTTCGGTTCGGTTCGGTTTCGAGTCGGTTCAGATACGGTTCGGTTATGAATCGGTTCGGATAGATTTTGATTCGGATACAATTTGAGTCGGATATATTTCGGTTTCGGGTCTAGTCCGGTTCGGATATATTTCGGTTTCGGATATATTCGATCGAGTGGACTACAAATTATGAAAAAATATATTTTATGATGATATAAATTTAATATCATAATATTAATTTTAAAATTTAGTTTTGAAATATTAAAATTTTATCACTTCAAATAATATTATAAGTAATTTACCTAAATAGGGCTAAAACACAATGACTTTCCCAATATAGGACAATATGTTTTTATTTCCCAATGTAGTACTTTTGGTCATTATTAATTAGTCATTATTCAAGTAAATGTCCATTATTAATTTATTACTGGCATTATTCCTCCCACTAAGACATTATTAAGTTCTCTCTAAGGAATAAAAAGTTTAAGTCCTAGATTAAGAAAGTAATTATGTTTTAGTATTATTTAGTACAAATTTATTAATATCATTAGTTTTATCTTTATAAATAAAAAGATAAATTCAAATCGTATTAGAATTGTGTTACCACTTTTTGTNCTATTTAAAAATGGTACTCCGTATTATATTAAAAAATAAAACTCACATTAAATAAATAAGAGAATAACTCTTTAAGTAATCCAATTACAATGTCTATTATTGATGGAATACATAAATATTATACATGTATGTGCATATGAAAGATAATACATTAACTCTTCTTAAATAACTTTGTTAGACATTTCATTTTTTGTAGATATCATGGTATGCGATGGTATGATGTATTTATTAATTTCTTCTATGAATCTTATTATTCTACACTTTATTTGACTAATTATATTTATAATTTTGATAGAAAATATATTTTTAGTTTTTAAGGAAAAGTTTTACTTTTTTTGTTTTATTTTACCATCTTTGATAATTAAAATTTATTTGTATTTATTATAATTTTTTAATTATAAAATTACATGCATTATAAGTTTTTTTTAGAAATTTGGATATGATAACTTATTGTAGCCAGACTATTACTCCCTCCGTCCCTAAATAAACTTTCATTTTTGACTTTTTGAAAATTTAAGGGAGGAATATTTTTTGTGTTGACTTTCAAAAAATACCCTTGATATGGTGTGTAAATGTAAGATGTGATAGGTAGATTATTAAAAAAAAAGATATGATGTGATAGGTATGATATAAAAAAGTAAGGGGTATAAGGGGTTTTTTAAAAGAAAAAGAGAAGTTTATTTGGGGAGAAATAAAAAACGAAAAAAGAAATTTATTTAGGGACAGAGAAAGTTTTAATATGATATTTTTTAAAAAATTGTATTCTGGACGGAGGAAGTAAAAAATAAGAAGTATAAGAATATAAAATGAATTTAAAGAACTTACAATTAATACTCCGTACTAATTTTTTAAACAAAGTATCCAATCAAAACTTTTTTTTAGATCTAATCTCTCCCCTAAAACTCAAATTTTCCCCCCCATTTTTTTCACTTTCCCTCCATTCATTTTTTTCCCATTAAAAAATAATTTTTCTTAACCCACCCATCTACCACAAGTCCACTACCCATTTCCCAATTTCAGATCTAATCTTCCTTTTAACCGATTACGGCACGTAGTTGGTTGTATGGATATGAAGGTATGTTTTGTTTTATAATTCTTTTTATCTAATTGATATAAGTTAACATATTGTGTACTTTGTGACGGGTAGAAAATGCAGAAGACGACTTCTTTGGTGTTGATGTCGATTGGAATGCAAGTACCTCAATTTGAACTATAAATGTATGTTTTGCTCACGGTCTGTTGATGTAGATTGGACTGCAAGTACCCCCATGACACGATGCATTTCTGTTTTGCTCACTGTTTTGCATTTTTATTTTTGTTCTAGCATGCATTCTTGTTTTGCTCTCTGGATTTTTGGTAACCTGAACATTGATAATGGAGTGTGTGTAACTTTCAGGTTATTGAAAGACTCGTCCCAATGATCTTTTTCCAGCAGCTACTATAGATGTTCCCAGTGACCATTTATCAAACGCTACGAGCAATTCTACCATCTATGGACGTTTGCATTATATTTCCACTTTTGGATCATGACTATTGAATACTATATTTTTTAATTATCACTAGATGACTACTTTTTGGTGTTTAGCAAGATTCTCATCTCTATTTTATTACTGGTTCGCTTTATTTTATCGCATGTATGCTTAGATTTGGAAAAAGTAATTTTCATGTGTTTTATGTCATCTCTATTTTATTGCTCATTTGCTCTATTTTTTGTAATATTTCTAAAACATGTAATCCATTTTATGAGGGAATGAGCAAGTAATATAATTAGTTCAAATGGTAAAATAAAAGCAAAATTTTAAAAGCATAATATGCTTATTGAAAGGAAAACATACTTCCAAAATTATCTATGTAGGTTCTAATCGGTTTCGGATATAATCGGTTTCGGGTCTAATCGGTTTCGGGTATTATCGGTTTCGGATCTAATCGGTTTCGGGTTTAATCGGTTCGGATATTATCGGTTTCGGATCTAGTCGGTTTCGGATTTAAATCGGATATGAATTATTTAGTTCGGTTTCGGTTCGATTCGGATCATTTCGGGTTTTCGGTTATAGATCGGATCTTCATTTTTCGGGTCATTTCGGTTTCGGTTTCGGATATTTCGGTTCGGGTAATCGGTTCCGGTTCTGTTTTGCCAGCTCTAGCCTTCACCATGCTTCCAGAACCTAGTGTTCAAGCTTCCACTCGTTACACAGAGTTCAACTTGAGGGATGTTAGGCAATCATAATAGTTAAATATTATTTATGGTAGTCTGTATTTTTAGTCAGGTACCATTTGTGATTTAGTAAATTCTATAATTGGTCCTTTATAAGAGGGGGGTTTCCCTATTTAGTCCTCTATTATCAAATATTATCCAAGTGGTCCTTCTTTTATGGGTACCTTTCCACAAATAGTCCTTTTTTTGATCTTCTATCATGTTGGTGTTAATTTGAGGGCTAAAAGTGTAATTTCACAATTATGATATATCTTTTTTGTCATACACAATTCCAAAGGCTGTTCGGTTTGTGTCGTTTGTGAATTACAGTAGCTTTTTACAACAACTATAGTCTACAAATGAGATCTTTCGTCAAAATCCTAGCCCACAATCATAGTCATTATTTTTGTGTTATCCGCTTAACCAATATCAGAACACGTCACTAGACATAATGTTGACGTCAAATTATACTTTTAACCTTTAAATTAACACCAACACGGCAGAAGATCAAAAAAAGGACCATTTGTGGAAAGGTACCCTTAAAAAAAGGACTACGGGGGTAATATTTGATAATAGAGGACTAAATATGGAAACCCCCCTATTATAAAGGACCAATTATGGAATTTACTCTTTGTGATTCCATGTCGTGTTTAAAATCTCTCTTTGTAACACCCGCCTTCCGCGGACCCGGTTCACTCGCGATCCAACGGACCGGTAGGGTTACATGGGTGGTCCGAGAACCGTCCGTAGCGAAAAACATTAATGTCCATTTATTATGAAAACGGTTGTGTTTAATTGGTGAAATAAATGCTAGGGAGTTATCCCCAAAACGTGTGTGTTATAAATGCAGAGTAAAGCGGAAGTAAATAAATAAGTCCAAAACAAGTAAAACGACAAATGGTGGGTTATTTCCCAAATGATTAATTAAATGTATATAAATATTAAACTTTTCCGTGCGCCGCCCATCTTCCCATCATCACTGTCCTCCAGGGTTAGCACCGGTATCGTCATGTCTACCTGCGTGTAGCAAAAACAACTACACGCTCAGCAAAAGCTGAAGAGTGAATCTAACAAAAGAACATGAAGTGATAACCCATATGATTATACACATATTAATACATGTACTTAACGTACGGAAAACCACATGTTTACTAACTGTTTAGTTTGCACCTATTGGGGTACTATTGCATATAACAAAATGATGTGCTACTACATTGAATGTTGATTTGATGTGGAACATACATGATGATGATACGACTTGATGCATGACTTAACCTATCAGGGACACCCCTGGCTTAGCCTCACTTGACAGGATCACCCTTGCACTCCGGTTGTCATACCGAAACGGTAATGAGCCGGGAACAAGTGGACTAGCAAAACTGGGTAGTAGTCGTAACCTGACTACCATGTACGTACACAAGCCCACCTGATGAAAACCCGTTGGATCCCAAAGGTTCCATGACGAGCCCACTTTAGTAGGCGCACGAAAGCCTGACCTCCCTACAGCGGTATGCACATGATGGTAAACCCAGGACATGCGTCTAGGATGAACATGATGAATGCTTGATATATTTTCCTTTGGTTAAAGCCAAGAATATATCAATTAAATAACATATATAATGAAGATTAACATTTCATGCAAAAATACAATCCGATTCGGGGTCAAAATGGTCAACTGTGCTCGTTCTACAAACTGCCCGGAGTTCTGCCCGAAGAACGGTCGACCATACCCTAACGGCGGTCGACGGTGGGCTACGGTCTGGGTCTGGGTCACAATCGGTCCACCGTCGTGACCGGCGGTCGACTGTCACGGTGATGACCGTCGGAACGGCCAAGGGTACGGTCCACCGTCCTAAGCGACGGTCGACTATCCCGGTGACAATCTTCTGTCCTTGGCTACGTTTTGATCCGTTTTGAAAGTTTAATGCCTTAATTCTTTTTAGAACAATAATATTAACTTTGGTGAACATATTCCTAGTGATTCCTAGGCCAATATATATATGAGTTTTACGTAGTCAACGTTTTGATGGCTAACCTACGAACATGTATAGATTCTACGTAGGTTGCGTACGATATTCCTATGAATATAACGACATAGATTATAACTACATATTTTAGAATTAGAGGGGACAACTACTCACCTCTAAACGAAGGGATTGATGAAACGGGATGAACGAATGACGTCTAACGAGCGGACGAACGGTCAACGTACGGCTTCTCATGTGAACTTCTCCTCTCTTCTCCCTTCTTTTTCCCCTTCTCACCGGAAACCACCTCGCCTGAACGCTGATGTGGGTTGGCCGAAACACAAGAGTGAGAGAGAGGAAGAGTTGTGGTGTTTGATTGCTTTGGGGGTTACAAATGTGAGGGGAGAATGAATGGTGAAATGGGTTATATTAAAAGGAGAATAATGAGACATGATGAAGGAATTAATGTGGACAATTTAATGGAAAATGGTGGTGAGTGGAAGAGGAATGGCGTGTGATTAATATTGGAGAGTTACTTCCCTAATTTCTACTCCGTTATGTTAAAATCTGACCTGAACGATACACGGTTTCCCCCCAAACTTGCCTGAATTGAAAACTGATTGCGTTTCCGGAAATAACCAGTTAAAACTAAATTTATGACATCTTCAAAATATTTTTCCTCCAAACTTTATTTTTCAAACTTCCGGATCCATCCCAATCATTAATTAATTTTTTTATTTAATTAATATCGAGAGACCCGTTAATAAAACATCCTTTATAATTAAAATACATTAGCTTCGGAGAACACTTGAACAGATCGAAATCTCAATATTTACTAAATTAAAATAATGAGTCTCAATAAATAAATAATATTTATTTATTTAAAACTAGGCCGGTTTGAGGGTTTTACACTCTTATTTATGGACTCTTGTATTCTTCATCTTCCTTAATCAATACAATCATTCATTTACTCAATACTCATATTCAGATGAGAGCCTAGATTGTACATCCGGATGTACCTAGAGCCAGGTACATCCAACAGAAGTTCATTTTGAATCAACGCAGTGTTCATTCCAAACCTGCTTAGCATAGTGTGTTCATTTTGAAACAACAGAGTGTTTATTCCAAAACAATGTAGTGTTAATTCGGAAATGTTTTTTAATTACAAATTTATCATGATGTATAATACATCCCGCTGTACCATATAATTTATAATATTCAGATATATTATAACTCGAATTCTCAAATTACTCTTTACCATATTACCTTCACCCTATTAACATTTTCTTCAAATATGTAAACCTATTAAAACTTCCTATGTAGCGATGAGGCTTTGGGCCAGTACTTTCCTAACTCTTCTAGTTCATTTGCACATGCGCATCCCCCCACCCCCACATTGGGTATTTAAAAAATACTTCACCTGTTTTATTTTATTTTTTTAATTTGACTTTTTCGCGTCAAATTTTATGAAATTTGAGTTTTAATTAAATAAAATCTGTAATGTATTTTAGCATAAAATTAATTTTATTAGATTTATATTATTGAAAACTTTTAAAGTTGTATTTTCATTTTACTAATATGTCATACAAATTAAAAATAATTAATTAAAACTCAAAATTATTTAATTTGACTAGAAAAAGTCAAATTATACAAATACACCGAGACAAAAATAGTATAAGAAAGCATTATAATTATATAAAAGCCTACTGAGTATTTATAAAGTCCAAACTCAACTAGCCCAAAATCGACATAATTTCAAAGAGTTGTGCTTCTATGGTTATAAAGTCCACATGTAAAATATGGACCTTCTCACATTTTTATGGGCTTACAACTAAATCTTTTCTACAAGTATTTTACAAAAAGCCCAACCCTTTTATATTATATACTAAGGTCCATCTAATTAGTGTGGACCTTAGAATCCTCTAAGAATTTGCCAAATTCAGAAAGATATTTTTTGACAATTTTTTAAATAAAACAAGCTATCAATTTTGAGGATTGATGGTGCAAAAATATTAATGTTAAATTGTAAAAGATGAATGTGACAATTTTAAATCAGTAGAAGTTGTGGATTCAGGAATCAGGAAACATATGGAGTCCCGTTTCTTAAGTTGTCAACATACATATATACACTGTAATTATTCACAGGCCATGCTTGGGCTACACCAAAATGGTGTACTCTATTTGTATAACAGTCAAACACAGCCACTAAGTGGCTGTGTTTACTTGGTGTACAAATGAGATACATTATTTTGGTGTGCCCCTAGCTTGATTCATTATTCACAAGCTATAAAATTGAACTAAAAATCTATTATTTGAATGAACATTCAAAATATAATTCTCAAATTGATTTTTAAAGTCATAACCTGTACACCATATACTTTTTAAGATAAAATTTAGTAATGCGACATAATGGATTTTTTGTGAAAAGCCTCAAATTAGAAGAAAAAAAATAAACATATCTATAATCCATCTTTATCACACTTAAAAAATGAATGTATATTATAAAAAGGATACAAATAAAAATGAAAATGGGTTCTTTAAGCATTTTTTACAAGAGAAAAATTATTTGTAAAAAACTAAGAAAAATTGCAAACTATTGAAATACTGTTGTAAAATGAGAGAAAAACTACTAAGAGATTATGAGAATTGATATAATATATTTCTGATTTCTTCTCTCTATTAATTCTTCACTCTTATTCTTGTTCTTAATGGTGATTACAATTTAGGGATTAGACCTCTATTTATAGTGAAGAGGCTTAGTATGAATACAAATACAAGTGGGAAGGATTGTACAAAATTGATACCCATCAATGGGTGTCTTAATATACTATTCTAGAAAGTAGGTCTGATTAATTGAATTCATGAACAATCATTAATTTCATAACACTCCCCCTTGAATGTTCATTTTTCAATTAATGATGAGTACTTCGTGAAATGGGCATAGTTTAGGAACCCATTCTAATTTTATGTACTGCCTCGTTAAAAACATTGTCAGGAAAAACCTAGTGGTATAAAAACCTAATCAAGGAAAAAAGAGTACCGTTCATAAAATTCCCCCCTCAGCTTAGCATAATTGACGGAGGTGACACATGCCAATCTTGTGTACGAGTTCTTCAAATTTCTTTGGGGGCAACGCTTTTGTAAATAAATTAGCGGAGTTCTCACTGGACTTGATTTGCTTGATGTCAACCTTTCCATCTTTCACGAGATCATGTGTTGAGAAGAACTTTGGTGATATATGCTTTGTTCGGTCTCCTTTGATGTAACTTCCTTTTACTTGAGCAATGCATGCAATATTGTCGTCATATATAGGAGTCAGATGACTAGTAATTGTTTTCATACTGCACCCGCTCTGGATATGTTGGATCATTAATCGCAACCATACACATTCTCTACTTGTTTCATAGAGAGCTATCAACTCCGCGTGATTTGATGATGTGGCAGTCAAAGTTTGCTTGATCGATCTCCATGATATTGCGGTATCTCCATAAGTAAACACATATCCTGTTTGAGATTTTGCTTTTTGCAGATCAGACAAATATCTTGCATCAGCGTATCCAACAAGAGTGACCTTGGCATCTTTGCAGTAGAATAAACCAAGGTTGATGGTACCATTCAGATATCGCAAAATGTGTTTAATGCCATTCCAATGCCTCCTAGTCGGGGTCGAGCTGTGTCTGGCTAATAAGTTCACTGAGAATGCAATATCTGGTCGAGTGTTGTTTGCTAGATACATCAAAGCTCCAATAGCACTCAAGTATGGTATTTCTGGACCGAGTATTTATTCATCATCTTCACGAGGTCGGAACGGATCATCATGTACATTGAGATAGCGAACAACCATCGGGGATGTGAGAGGATGTGCTTTATCCATATAAAACCGCTTCAGAACCTTCATCGTGTAATTTGACTGGTGGATGAATATTCCGTCTTTCAAATGGTCAGTTTGAAGACCAAGACAAAATTTTGTTCTCCCAAGATCTTTCATCTCAAATTCTTTCATGAGATATTTTGCAGTGTTTTCTATTTCATCAGAAGTTCCAATGATGTTTAAATCATCAACATATATTGCAATTATGACAAAGCCTGATTTAGATCTACGAATGAAAACACATGGACTAATTTCATAACAAATACTCCCTCCGTCCCGGAGTATTCGTCCACTTTTGACTTTTGGAACTGTTTATCTAAGCACTTTGACTCATCAAATTTTCTCAATATGTAAGCCTAAATATAGTCATGTGTGATCTTGTTTGATTTGTCTTAACATATAGATTATTAATATATAATTTCTATAATTTTTTAATATACAAATTACAAAATAAAATGGATTAAAGAAGTGTATTGGATGGTGTGTAAAAATGAAAGTGGACAAATACTCTGGGACGGAGGTAGTACATCAATGTATTTTAAACCTACTAATTTGTGAATAGCTACAAGAGTACAACTGCACAAGACTACAAGTTTTAATGTTTTACATTCAAAATAAATCGTTAGTAGGCGCTGCGTAGTTGACAAAGGTAAAGAGTGCCAATGGGGTAAGACCCGAGTTTGATTCATGGCAACTGTATTGAGAGGCAATTATGCTAAGCATATGGTCTCTACAAGTATCAAATGCAGACCCTACCTTTTGCCACCGATCTGTGATCAATGTCCAACTTACCATCACTCGGTGACTCTCCAGACGATTTTGAGTAGGGCTGTGCATTATTCGGTCCAAACCCGGACCGACCCGAAGACCGGCCAAAACCGGACCGGACCGGTCCGGACCGGTCCTAATTCGGTCCGGTCTCCGGTCCAAAAATTTCTGTTATCCGGGTTCCGGTCCGGTCCGGTCCAAACCCGGTGAGACCGGTGGACCGACCGGTGGACCGGTTATATCATTAAGTTATGGGCTTTAGGGCTTAATTTATATACCCACTAATGTCAATACCCAATAATCCAACTTAGTCCATTAGTCCAGATGGTCCAGTGACTCTTCCCCAACATCCACTTATCCAAACGGCAAACTGGCAAAGAAAACCAAATCGCCACACAAGTCGCACTCAGTCGCCGACCTGAAGAAAACAACCCTAGCCAGTAGCCACTGCCGATTGAGGAAGAAAAGTCAAAGGACACGGCCGGCGCAGCGCAGCAGGTTCTCCGGCAAACGCACTCACGCAGCGGCGCAGCACAACAAGTTCTCCGGCAATCGCAGGGATTTCAGTCGTCGTCCAGTCCGTCCGCACTCCGCAGGTACGCAACTCTGCCCAATTCTCAACTTGTAGATTCTTGCTAAAATGTCAATTGATTATGGGACTTTTTGGAATATTGAAGTATGTTGTTTGGAGCATTGGAGTATATTGTTTTCCCTAATTCGGTCCTTATTCGGGCCGGTCCGGACCAGTCTATTTTTTTTCGGTCCGGTCCCGGTTCGGTCTTACACTTTACCGGTCCGGTCTACGGTCCATTATTTTGCTCTTATTCGGTCCCGGTCCGGTCCCGGTCCGGTCCGGGTCGGTCCGGGTTTGGACCAATGCACAACCCTAATTTTGAGGGAGACCTCAAGGATGTGCTCATCCTTTTTTTTAATGTTCAAAATAAATTAAAACTACCAAGTATCTTTTTCAAATGCGTCCAAGACATGCGTGTAACCATAGTTTTAAAAATCGGACCGGATCGGCCAGTTCGGACCGGGAACCGGCGAACCGGACGCCAAACCGGTCCGGTCCAGTGCTTCAGACCGCTACTAGCAACGAACCGCCGGGAACCGGATAAAACCGGCCAAACCCGGCCGGTTAAACCGCAAACCGCCATTTTTTTTATTTTTTTGTTAAAGTTTTCAAAACTTAGAGTCTTGGGGGGTTCGAACCCTTGATGTTCCAGAAATTCTACCAGCCATTTGGTTATTTGTATCAAATATTCTTTAAGAATAAAATTGTTTTTCAAATAACTTTGAAAAAAAATATTTGGATTTTGAGATAAGATTCAAAATCTAAACCATTGATATAATAGATATTAATAGGAAGTGCATATCACACAAATATTTTATTTATATACATTTTAAATATTGGAATTACTTGAAACATCATATCAACTCTTATTTTATACTCCTCCATCCGGAAATATTCTTCTAATTTGACTTTTCTTGGTTAAAGTTTATAAACTTTGACTATGATATATGGAAAAAATACATTATATCACGATATAAAGATATTAGTGGTCAAAGTGCAATTTTGGAGACCATAAAGAGTCAAATGGAAAGAAAATTTCTGGACGGAGATAATGAAACTTTAAAAAACATAACTTTTATTTTTTAATTTAATGCCACAACTGATTTAAATTGATTATAACTTTAGCCAAATATCATAATTGTTTATATCTAAATAGAGAAAATATTATTCTCTTTACTCATATATGACTTTTATAATTATATATATATATATATATATATATATATATATATATATATATATATATATATATATATATATATGTTCGAACCACTGGTTCGACTAGTGAACCAGTGAACCAGTACCTTGACCGGTTCGATCACCGGTTCGATTCTGAAAACTATGCGTGTAACTATATATAGAGTATATAGAATCCCAAATTAAATTAGTCTAAATTAAATTAGTTGTTATTATTTACTCCGTATGATTTATGGAGTATTTTTCAAATGGAATAGTAGGCAAACAATTTGAGATAAAGTTGTAATCTTTGGTCATTAATACCTCAAGCTTGGTATAGAAGAAAATTTTCCATCTTCTGATGGGAAGAAACAGAGGAAGATTAACTGAATGCTATGACGGCCAGAGCTTTTCTTCTCTCTTACTATCACTCTCCTCCGAAGCGGCACTGCTCACCGGAGTCAACAATCACCAATAGAATAAGCTTCATCTCTCGCGCTGCCAACAATCACGATGCTCCTGCGGCCAAGCAGTTCGAATTCGGGGCTCCGTTTCAATTGGAGCGGGGCATTAGGCGCGGATTGATCGGGAGCACGGGCTGGAAGGCGTTTGCAGATATCAATCCCAAAGCGTATGATTCCACTGACTCGTTGCAGGAATCCGCCGAGTGCGACGGTGCTCTAAACGACGGCGTTTTGAAGGAGGACGGCGGAGAGAGCACGCCGGGGTTCCCCAAGCGCTGGGTTATTGTGCTTCTCTGTTTCTCAGCTTTTCTGCTTTGCAATATGGATAGAGTGAGCTGACCTTTTTTTGCTCTCTTGAATAATGATTAATAAAATCATTGAAAGTATGATGTTTTATTTTTTGAATTGATTAGGAAAGTGTGCTGTTTATTTAATTAATATTATTTGTAATGGTTTTTGAATTAATTTCTGTTCTAACAATACATCGGGATAAATGATTTTTTTTTGTACTGATTTCTTCTGGAATTCATAAGGAAACCTACCTCTACTAGGAAATAGAACATACACTAGAAATAATAGATAGGGAGTGTGCCAATTGCCAAATATATCCCAAATGAATCCTGGTATTATTTTTACCATAGTATTATTTTTAGAGCTTCTCCTTTGGTTGAGTGACACGAAGTCCACTCTCCAAAATTTAAGGGGAAGCTCACCCAAGTTTGATTCCCAACGGAGGTGGAAGTATAGGCTCCTTGTGCATTATTAGATTGAGAAAGTACAAACATATACTACATTCTAATATTGTCAATCACCCTCAATTTGTAACTACTTGCAATTCTGACTTGATAAAAAAAAACATTGACAAATTATTCAAATTCGAGGGTGTCAAGAATTGCTTTAGAGGAATGAAGAGTGCAAAGAATGATGTCATCAGTAGAGTTCAATTCTAGTCGAGGAGAGTCTCCAAAATAATGTAGAGATGATTCGTATATAATGCAAAATCATGAAGGGAGCTAAGAATCATGATTATGAGCTGAGTGACTTAGCTGTCACTTTTGTTTTCTTTGTGGCCATTGCCTACTTCGGTACTAGGTGGTACTGCTCTGAGAGGATGTTCATGCTTACCTTCAGCCTTTATTGTACTTTGTGAAAAGATAGGAAAAAAGGACTACATCAGTACATGCTGTGTTTTGTGTGTTTACTCCATATAGGAATTTTTAGACAGTCAGGAAATTCAAGCAGATTATGTTCTGCAGGTAAACATGAGCATAGCCATACTTCCAATGGCATCAGAGTTTCATTGGAGTCCTACAACTGTTGGTTTAATACAATCTTCCTTTTTCTGGGGCTATCTTTTGACTCAGGTAATGAAATGATCATTCCTTTATATGATAACTGCAGTTTAAGACCATAATCTATGCTATTTATTTTCATTCATAGGTCTTAGCTCCTGTAATTTGGGATAATAAATTCTGTTTTGCTTCTTTTTTACTAGTTTATCTATTAGATCATGCGTGTAATTTATTCCCGTTGTATTGACTACCAATATAGTATTGCAAATTACTTTTTCTTACAATTTTTTTGTTAAAACATACTTAGATTGCAGGCGGTATATGGGCTGACACTGTTGGTGGGAAGTTTGTCTTAGGATTTGGTGTAGCCTGGTGGTCGATAGCAACAGCCCTCACACCAATTGCAGCAAATCTCGGGTTACCTTTCTTATTTGTTGTCCGAGCTTTCATGGGAATCGGTGAGGTTGGATGTTGTATTCTTTTCTGTATATTTTAGTTTAATACACCAATAAGAAAACAATGAATACAATCGTATATGGTGTTTTGCTATTAAATAATGATCTATTTTTCTTCCAATCATTTGCATTGTACTGTATTTTGCCACTAATTGCTTCTACCTGAACTAGCCACCCTTGATATGATTCTGCTGGGCCAACTCAATTTTTGCCATCTCAGGGTGTTGCCATGCCAGCAATGAATAATATTCTCTCAAAGTGGGTTCCAGTCTCGGAAAGAAGCAGATCACTTGCCCTGGTGTACAGTGGAATGTACCTTGGGTCTGTCACCGGCCTAGCCTTTTCGCCGATGTTAATCCACAAGTTTGGTTGGCCATCTGTCTTTTTTTCCTTTGGTTCCTTAGGCACTGTTTGGGTTGCTCTGTGGCAAAGTAAGGTAGATATCTAAGTTTGTTTTTGAACTTATTTAACTTTCCTTCTAAGGTGGTATTTCTCAGTTTTTGTTGCCAACACTGCACAGTATTGGATGCATGTGTAAGAATGTGTGTTTGTCTTCTTCTTTTATTCATTCAATCAATTATTTTGTTCAGTCACACAGTTCTCCTCTGGATGATCCTGATTTACTGCCCGAAGAGAAGAAGCTTATTCTTAGCAACAGTGTTTCCAAAGAACCTGTAAAATCTATTCCTTGGAGACAAATTTTGTCCAAACCACCTGTTTGGGCTTTGATAGTGTCTCACTTCTGTCACAATTGGGGAACTTTTATTATTCTTACATGGATGCCTACATATTATCACCAGGTAGTTTACTTACAGTTTTTGATTCATTATACTTGCAGATTGTTTAACACAAACAAGTCTCAATGCATATAAATTGTACGGAGCATTTCATTGATGTTAAAATACACTCCTATCAAAGACCTTTTCAGTGCTATGAACTTTTCTGGATGCTTCACCTCATATCCTGAATGTTTTTAACCGTAAGCATTGATAAGTGTGTAGCTTTGATGTGCTTAATACCAGACTACCCTTCAACCTTTTGTTCATCTCAAATTTTGACCTCTTTTCGGTGGTAATTGTATCATGTGTATTTTGCATTTAAAGAACTTAGACCTGATCTCTTTCAAATCATGATTTAGGTGTTTCATAGCAATGCAAAAGCTATTTCGTTTGAAGTTATTGGCTAGGAAACTGGACTGGTATCAAAATTTCATGGTAGAGATATATATCCGTGATTATCACTAGTCTTGTGTGTTGTGATACTAAGCCCCATTTGCTCACACATTCTAAGTTATGCTGATATATTTGCCACCATTTCATTTGCTGTGATGATGTGATCTTTTATGTAGTCAATATTAATTGCAGGTCTTGAAGTTCAATCTTACTGAATCAGGAAGTTGTGCCATTTTGCCATGGTTTACTATGTCATTCTCTGCAAATGCTGGAGGATGGATTGCAGATTCATTGGTGAGGAAAGGTGTATCAGTGACTGTAGTGAGGAAGGTATTGCATAATCTTGTTGTGGCCTGTGGGCTTTAGGTTGCGTTGGGTTTGAAACATTTCTTTTTCAGGATTTTGAATGGAAATAATAGCTTCTAGACTCTAAACATTCAGTAACAAACACATTGGTTAGAGGATTCAATTTTTCTAACTCCTTAGCTCTCGAGAATTTCTGTTGATTCATAATTGAAGTCATCGGTCTAATCTATGAATTGAAAATGGCCTTCATGGAAAAGAAAATCATGCATGCATATTGTCTATTATAATTTTTTATTTTGTTATTTGTTTGGATGTGTTGATTTCCATCTCATCATGTAATAGATTAGTTATTTCTATTACTTGGAGACTTGTCAACATTTTTTTTAAACTACATGAGGAATAACCTTTTAAGGGAATGCACCTTACTGTTCTTGGTGCCTGAACTGCAGACATTTCACTCTTAACAGGTAATGCAGACAATAGGGTTTCTTGGACCAGCTTTCTTTCTAAGTCAGTTGAGCCATGTTGATTCTCCAGCAATGGCAGTTCTGTGCATGGCATGCAGTCAGGTTTGTGCTTATTTCATATTGAGATGCGAAATGACAGGGGTCCACCCCGTGCCGTTGCTACTTTTCTTCCTCCCTTAAAACTGTCAAATCTTGAAAGAATACAAAGCTTAGGAAACATCATTTATTTTTTCTTCTATTAATATTCACGTTGGAACTTGTGCATTTACTATTGGTAACCATCATCAAAATTTGTCATTGGTTGTCATTTCTTGGAACATGCACTAGTTAATTTCTAAGTTGCAAAAAACAGTAATATCGAGTGATTTCATGGTAGATTTGACAAGTATTATGGGACGTAGAAATGTTAAAAATGTGACATTTTTAGGGATGGAGCCATGGAGGGAGTATATCTTATTATCTCGCTCCATGTTTTCTTCTCTTATTTTGTTCTTCGCAACTTAGTAATCTATCAGTTAGCTGTTATTCTTCATTTCTTTATGTAGAACAATAGCTAGATTTTTACCTTTTATTTTTTAAAAGGCCAGTATTGATACCTTTGGTTATATTAACCTAGTTGACAAAAACAATAGTGTCTCATCCACTGATTAGAAACTTTCTGTGTGGCTGAACTGCATTTTAGTATCTTAGTGTTATTTTTCTCATTAGTTTCTTTATAAAAACAGGGAACTGACGCTTTTTCACAGTCCGGATTATATTCAAACCATCAGGATATTGCTCCCCGGTATTCAGTGAGTATCCCAAACACACTCACCTCCACGAACACACTCACACAAATACACAATGCCTTTTCCTAAGGTGTATTTTTCCTAATATAAAAGATTGGGGGAATTTCTATTATACCATATAAGGAGCATGTTGAATCACCTTTTTTTTCATCTTAAAAACATTACTGTTGTCAAGTTTGGATACATTTGTTTTCAGATTTTAAATTTAGAAACATTTTATCCAAAGGCTTCCCCTCTAAACCCCTCCAAAACCCTCCATCCAAACAGACCCTAACTAGTGTAAGTGACCTACAGGGGGTGCTTTTAGGGCTATCAAATACAGCTGGAGTGCTGGCGGGTGTTTTTGGAACTGCAGCTACCGGATACATCCTGCAACATGGTTTCCACCCTTCAACTGTTTCCTCTCAAGTTTTGTTGGACTTCTTTGCCCCCTTTGGTTACACATAATTTTTTTCCACTCTCCATTTTAACATTCTAAATCTTTATTTTCCATGTGAAAACTTTAAAATATGTTCAAGTACAATTTGCTTCAGCATGATGCCAGTAATCAAATATGTACTAGAAAAATATTATACCCCCTCCGTCCCTTTGGACTTTTTCATGTTTGACTTTTCTGGTCAAATAGAAAAATGTTCTTTATGAAATACAAAATTTATAACATCTTGTTCCTGATTAACAATAATTTTACGTGTTCCTTGTTCGTGATATAACCATGCTGATTCCGAGTCTTGTGTCTCAGGTTCTTGGGACGATGTTTTTAATGTTTCAGTGGGGCTATACTTGGTTGGAACCGTGGTATGGAATCTCTTTTCAACCGGAGAAAAGATTTTGGACTGAGTCTTATTTCAGTGGATCCAGTTCATACTTTGGTCTTGAACATAGGCAGACCAGCAGGTTCACAATGGATTTTTGTAAACTGAATTTGCATTGATCAAGGTGATGGTTTCCACAGCTGCACCGACCGTTTTAACCGTTGATTCATCGGTGTGTGTACAGTTACTTGATGAAAATGTGGCCAAAACATATATTGTATACATCTTTGATCTTTCCGTGTTTAACCCTGCGCTGATTTGTACATATAGAACTCGATTTTGGCGCGAAGGACCTCAGTACTTGGGCAGGTTTGAAAATGGATCACAATTAGAGGGGATTTTAATTATAAATTGATTTTTATTAGAATTGTTTTATAGTTGTCTTTCCCACCAGTTAATGTTACCTAGTGTGCCAGTTTGAATATTTGTTAGTTGTTACTCCTTTTGTCTCTTAAAAAACTTCTCAATTATTTTTCATCAGATCTAATTTTATCATCTTTATTTGCTTATTTTTATACTAATTTGATAAGAGAATATAATCATCTCATTTCTTGTTTTGTAGAATTTTTTTATCTAACATTTTTAAACATAAAAGTTTTATTTTAACTCTACACTAATTATTAAATTAATTAATTGCAAAATAACTCCGGTTAAATAATGTAGATTGTGAAGAGAAGTTTTTCTGTTTGGGGGGGGAGGAGTATATTACTTTTCTGTCTCAAACTAAATTACTCCCTCCGTCCCGCTATATTCGTCCACTTTTGACTTTTGGAACTGTTCATCTAAGTACTTTGACTCATCAAATTCTCTCAATGTGTAAGCCTAAATATAGTCATGTGTGATCTTGTTTGATTTGTCTTAACATATAGATCATTAATATATAATTTCTATAATTTTTTAATATACAAATTACAAGATAAAATGGATTAAAGAAGTGTATTGGATGGTGTGCAAAAATGAAAGTGGACAAATACTCTGGGACAGAGGTAGTATATATTTACTATTCATATGGTTAAATTTATTCATTTTTTATTTTCATTAGTTATTTGATAAGAAAATATAGTCATATTACTACTAGCTTTGTAGATCTTTTGATATAATTTTTAAATATATAATTTTTATTTTTTAATTCTGCACCGTTTTTCATATAAAATGATTTGAAAATAACTTTAAACAAATATCGTAAATCAAAACAGGCAATCAAGTAAAATGGTATGCCCCTGCACAATCCTCATGAAGCAATTTTGATCAATATATTTAGAATTTTACTTAAATACAAAATTATTTTGTACCCCGCATTAAGTAACCTAAAGTTTGGTTTTGAGATTGAATATTTGGTAAGCGTATCCATTAGATTTGAAAGATGGTATGACATTCTCTTTCCTGCAGTACAATTGTCCCCATTTAGATGCAATTTTAAACAGATGAATAAACCTAGGATATATAAAAATAGGGTATTTCATTTGTACACTAGACAAATATAGATAAACACAGATATTTATTGTCTATGGATCACAGATAATAAATATCTGTATTTATCTGTGTTTGCCTGGTGTGCAAATGAGGTATCCCATTTTGGTGTATCCCTAGCATGCCCCCTAAACAGATTTATTACCTACTTACCAGTTACCACTTACCACACATACTCTGTCTAATTTTGGCCAAATTGTTTTCATTTCGGATAAACTTTTGTTAAAACTAAATTTGAGCTTAGTGCATAAATATAATTAATTATCAAATACTAAAACTTTTATCTTAAAAATACCTGCAAAATGTACAGATAACTTATCTTTTGGTAAAAATTGGTAGCATTTTTCATTTTTTATTTGCACAGCTTTGAAGCTATGAGGTCATATGCTACTCCACATATGAGGCTTTTTTACATGGAAGGTACCCAAACTTTGCGCATTGTAATAATAAAAGTATCTCATTTTTAACCTGTAACAAAAATGTATCTCATCTTTAAAAAATATAACAAAAGGATACCCCGTGCCGGAATTTTAACGATTCGGCCGGTGAGTGCACATGTGGCGTTCTACTTGGCTTTCTAGTGTACTTGTGACAATCCATATGGCTTGTAGTTTATCCAATAATTGGTTAACTTTGTTAAAACATGATTTTATATCTATCTGTCAAGTACAAAGTTATTCACAAATAGAAGAAGTTAGAAGTTAATCTGAAAGTCATATGAAATGCTACATGTATACTAGGAAGCCAAAGTGGAAGCCCATATGTGCAGTCACCGGTCAGATTCTCAAAATTCTGTCAAGAGATGTCCTTTTGTTATATTTTTTAAAGATAAGGTATCTTTTAGTTACAAATTAAAAATGAGGTAGTTTTTTGTTACAAAAACCAAAGTTGGGGTACATCTCAAGAAATTGCAAAGAAAATAAACATGTATTAAAACTCATCCATGAAGGTTACTGGTTTCGAATTTGGATTCCACCAGTTAGACAAAAAATTGAGAGAAGAGTGATGATTTCGGTTTTGGGTTCAAAGCTTCAAACTCAGCGACGGATTTGGGAAAGGAGTGCGAGGGATGGAAGAAGCTTAATTGATGAGAGAAAGGAGTGTGAATTTACAATTTTATCTACATTCTTAACGGAAATGTTAACAAAGGACCATTCATGGAAATGAATATAATAATTGGGGACTAAATTAGTAATATTTGATATGTTGGGACTAAATATGTAAAACGACTTATAACTGGGGACCTTTTATAGAATTTACTCAAAAAACATTGAAGGTCCTATATCTTAAAACTCCCCCCGTCCTTTAAAATAGTTCAACTTTCACTCCTTACTCGTCCCATAAAACATTTCAATTTTGTCTAAATGAACACAACTTCCCTTACTTCTCTTAAATGTAACTGAACGCTGAACGCACCTCAACTACCTTCTACGTTCTACCCGTTTTGATATTTCTTGAGCCAACTTGTTTCAATTGTCGTCGTTTCACCTTGGTGAAGCTTCTATATCTTCCCTTCCCAAAAGTCAAAACTGGAAAAGTTTTCCAGGACGGAGAGAGTACATGATACGAGTAGACTTGACAAAACGGACTCGAACCTGATAACTCAAACCGAATAACCAGGAATCGAACCGGAAATAACCTAAAAATTGAAAAACCAAATTAAATTCAAACACCCGAAATGATCCGAACCTAAACCAAAGCGAATGTATTCATACCCAATTCAGATCCGATTGAACCTGAACCAAATACACTCGAACAGATTAAACCCAAAAACGATTAGACCCAAAATTGATTAGACACAATATTGATCAAATTCAAAACAAATTAAACTCACATTCAGTCAAATCTAATAGCTCATTGGTTGATGTCTTTTTCAGAAAAGCATATTTAAATTATAGGTACAACTACCTTCTGTACAAATCTTTTATTTCGTATAATATCATTCAAACTAAGGTGGTTCTTTATTTTTATATAGAGTATATATAGTTTACAGTAAAACCGTAACATATTGATGAATATACTAGCTCATTATTGCTGACACGTGTATCTACACGTGTATATATACCTCTATACACACAGGGTGAAAAGGGCACACAAGGCTAACATTAGGAACTCTAATACCAAGAAATTTCATCTGAAACCAGTACAAATCCGAACCGAAATAAATTTGAACCAGAACTGAATCGAAACTGGGAAAAATCAAACCATTTAAACCCGGAACCAAACTGAATCGACCCGACCTGACCCAAACTGATTATAACATGGAGTATATCCGAAAGAGATCCGAACTGAAAAGATCCAAACCAAACCAAACCGATTGACGTGATTGCCAGGATACGAGAACATGTTTTAGTCTAGATATTTATTCCTATAAATTCCATTCAAACTCTAAAACCTAACATCTATCCAAGTCGACAACGGGGGAGTTGCTACACCTAAGGCCCATCGTGGACCCTACAGGCTCCTAAAAGAGTTCCAAGCTTTTCAGCCTGGTTCGGTCCAAAAGGGAATACATTTTAATCGAGTCGAATCTCTCTTTCATAAATTTATTCTATTTCACCATCGGTCCGGTCTCGTCTTGGACAGATGAACAAACTTATCGATCAGCAACACCTTTAGCTAAAATTATACTCCCTCTATCCACAAATAAACTTTACGTTCACTATTCACAGGTCAAACTTTATTCACTTTGTTGGCCTATTTTCGTCACCCATTTCATAAAATAATATAGACATATCACCTCTAGTTTTGTAGATCTTTTGATATAGTTTTTTAATATGTAATTTTTATTTTTCAATTCAACACCATTTATCATATAAAATGATTTGAAAATAACTTCAGTCAAACATCATAACGCGTAATGTAAAGTTTATTTATGGACGGAAGGAGTAAATTAAAATGGCACAAAGAACCTTTTCTCATATTAAAAAAAACAAAACAAAAGAATTGATCATCATTCAATTGTTGATCATATACATTGCCAAGTGCACTCTGTAGTTCTAAGCAAGCTAACGAATGAGTGATAATATAATATAATCACGAAGAAAGTGAGTTCGATCTAGACAATGACAAGGACGAGTTGATGAACCGGATGCAATCATCAATGGCCTCAGCCCTATGATGATCAAACCCGCCCATTGCACGTGGGCCGCTCGTCATGGCCCACTTGCACGAGCAGCTTCTCCCCATCACCCCCACCTTCTCCCCGTCCGGAGACGACCCAACTTTCCGGCATCTCCCCGGAGAAATGACCCGCAAAGCCTCCGCCAGACTTCCCCGGAACCGCTTCAGATAATGTCTGATTGGATGAGAAAATAGTATCTCTGATGGCCGCCGGTTCGCCGCCACCGCCGCCGTGGTGGCAGTAGTCCTCAAGCTGCAACTTCTTGTGTAGTACTTGTTCATCATTGTCCTCTCTTCTTCTCTTCCCAACATTATAATTTATTTTTTTGTATTTTCTTTGAGTAGAAGAAGGTGAGTGAGAAATATAGTGTTGTTGAATATAACTGATTGAGAATTGTTGAGAAATACTCGGTATATATATATATATATATATATATATATATATATATATATATGGAGGATTTATGGGGAAAATAAAGTGAGGGACAAAAAGGGTACAAAAAAAATGTTTAGACTTATGTGATGGCAGAAGACAAAACATATTGTCCACACCAACCTATTTGCTTCTTTTTCTGCTTACAACCGTACATACATAATGCCCACATTCACCACATTAGTTGCACTACCTAATTTTGTACCCTTTGCAAAAAAAAAAAAAAATCTCTCTTCATTTTTTTTGTCAAGTAGCAACTGGAAAATGGGGGGCCGGAGTTGATATCAATTTAGACAATTGTATGTAATCTTGTTCTCCCAAAACTTTTTTATCCCACTCAAATTGCATGCTTATGTATTTTTGATTTACGATATTTGATTAAAGTTATTTTTAATACAATTTATTTGAGAATTATGGTGTAATTAAAAGATAAAATTTATATATTTAAAAAACTACATCAAAAGCTCAAGTGACATGACTTTATTATTTTATCAAATGAGTAATGAAAATAAGGGAAGAAAGTGAAGGAAGGGAAGAAGCAAAAGTGGTAAACACAATGAAGTGCAAAGCTTCCTTTTAATGAAAGGTGAACATGCTGTTTCATTTAATTGGGTTTTGTGTTCCTTTTTTAAGCTCCATGTTTTGATTTCTTTTTGCTTATAATGTGGCTTTAGTGGCACCATAATTATAGGATATGATATCATGATCATGACATACTTACTATGATGTCTCCCTCCGTATTCTTTGACGAAATAATTTGTATGTGGACTAATCATATTGTTGCAGTCACAAGCACTTTTGTAGTTTTGTTCACAAAGTACTTTTGTTCATATCATTTAAAAATTTATCATTCATGTGAGTGAGCATATAAAATTATTAATAGTGATTTTTGAGTTACAATAATTTTACAAATGTAGGAGGGACAATTCCATTGAACTTTATTTATAGAAAAACTACATCAAATTTTCTATGGAACTAAAATAGAAGTATAATATTAAAAATATATAATACCAAAATAGGAGTTGCATGTTTTAATTCTCGAAATAGAAATTAAAATGCATTTACAGTGTCAACCATGACCATATACATTACAAAAAAGTACTGTGAAATGTCCATTCACAATGTCGTATTACACAACGCGAACTTCTAGTTTAGGAATGAAAACATGGAGTATCTATTTTGGTACTTTTTGATATTTTATTACTATTAAGGATGCTTTCTTTTTTTTTATATAATAAAAAAATA
The DNA here is from genome assembly GCA_900332095.2 of Cuscuta campestris. Classification (NCBI taxonomy): domain Eukaryota; kingdom Viridiplantae; phylum Streptophyta; class Magnoliopsida; order Solanales; family Convolvulaceae; genus Cuscuta; species Cuscuta campestris. The sequence continues at coordinate 417,629 of OOIL02001568.1, read as the reverse complement.
TACTCCGTATGTAATAAGATATTCAGAAACAAAACCGACAAAAATAACTTACTAGATCAACTTTGTTCCTTACAATGTCCAAAAGAAACTAAAATGTATTTCAATATCTCTGGGCAGGTGAGTAAAATCAAATACCCTTTTCATGTTTTCATTCAATAACATTCTCATCTCATTTCACCATACACAATTAAATATACCTAACAAATTGATTATTATAGGGTGCTCACTTTTATGAAATTTTTAATTTGTTTGAAGACATATAAATTGAATGTATATATGTGTACGGAGTATTAGTTTTACCAGCCAGCTGAATCAAATCATTGAATCAAATCATGTTGAGTATCTATGTATGTATATAGAAGTAGATATATAAATGGGGCAATATATATAGATCGAGGTCGGACATGTATGGGTTCTTATGTTGTGCCTAATTTTTGGCCGAATTAATGCGACGGGAGGAAGAACCAAACATTTTGACCCTACGGAAAAATATTAAGACTTGCAGTTTTGAAATACTTCACGTGATGCCTCCATGGCATGTCTTCTACCTGCTAGGTAAAATCAAGGGTGACACCATACATGACATTATTTGTGAAAAACAAATTCGCATTCAATTCATTGTCAACAATGTATAGTACTAAAATACCTCGAGTAACATTCTCCAACTCTTTTTTTGAACCAGCGATCGGGTTTGACAAGCTGAAGATCGCAAATTAAATGGAAATCAAACTATAAAATTGAAAATGAATGTGAAAACTTTAACCGAACAGTCATTATTCTGTTCTGATTTTCACTTTGGGCAACTGAAGTGAAAGGATAAATCAAATTTCCAAAGCTATGTCGCTTTATGTATAATTGATCATACTTTTAGAGTTTCTTACCTCAATTAATATACTCTTTCGACCATATTTATACAAACTATAAAGAAAAATCTAAGAAAATATGGAGTAAATACTAATAACCCTAATAATTAATATTAATAGCTACTACCTCCGTCCCGCTATATTCGTCTACTTTTGACTTTTGGAACTGTTCATCTAAGCACTTTGACTCATCAAATTCTCTCAATGTGTAAGCCTAAATATAGTCATGTGTGATCTTGTTTGATTTGTCTTAACATATAGATTATTAATATATAATTTCTATAATTTTTTAATATACAAATTACAAGAAAAAATGGATTAAAGAAGTGCATTGGATGGTGTGTAAAAATGAAAGTGGACAAATACTCTGGCACGGAGGGAGTATATATATGTGAAGTGTGTGTGTGTGTGTGTGTGTGTGTGTGTGTATATATATATATATATATATATATATATAAATTTTGGTTCAAGTGAGAATGAGATCTTATGAAAGAAATCAGAATGCATGTGGTGCTTTAGAATGTAAGATCTAAGGGCCATAAAAATATGAAAACAAGCAAAATTAGAAAAAAACATGGTGGCAATTCTGTAATTTAATGGAATTGTGTAAAATGCACTTCCTGTTATGAAAAATGCACCATGACGAACTATATGCTTTATAAAATGCATTATCGGCAAACAAAAATAAATCGTTCTTATGTATAGGTGTTGGTTCTCGTGATAATAAAAATACACGAGGGCCCTTAGATGGAGTGCATCGAACGGATCTAAATTTCATAAATATAGAAAACTAACATGTATGCATTTATGGAAAGTAATAATACCTTTTCGATAATAATGGGTACGAATTAATCAGGGGCATAGGTGTCAAAGTAGTCAATTCCCTCTTTTTGTCTAAAGCCTTGTATAACTAACCTAGCTTTAAACTTATCAATGAAACCGTCTATTTTCATCTTCTTCTTGAAGATCCACTTACATCATAAACGTTTGAATCTAGGAGGTAAGTCAGTTAACTTCTAAGTGTTGTTATGCAAGATAGAATCCATCCCATCTTGAATAGCTTCTTTCCAAAAAGCCACGTCCCTCGAAGCCATAGCTTCATTATATGTTCTAGGATCTGCTTCAATATTATAACAATATTGATATTGAAATAAAATCTCATCTCTAGACCCTTCAACTAGATATAATTGAAAACCAAAGCCAAAGGATTTGGCAACTCTACCTCTTCTGCTTCTCCTAATTTTCGTAGGAACAAATGACTCATTGGTAGAAACTATGTCTCTACTAGAGCCATCCTGGTTTGGTATAGACGAATCACCTAGAGCCATATATCTTGGCCTAGGTATTGATGAAAACATATTCTCATCGAAGATTGCATCTCTTGACTCAATAACGGTGTTTACTCCAAACGAGTCATTAGATTCTATAAAATAGAATCTATAAGCCTTGGATTGTAGAGCATGTCCAATGAAGATACAACCAATGCCTTTTTCACCCAAAGTTTTTCTTTTAGGTTCTGGGACTCTTACAGCAGTCCTACAGCCCCATGCTTTTAAATAATTTAAGTTTGGTGGCTTGCCATACCAAATTTCATAAGGGGTTATTTTGTTGCTTTTCTTAACAACTCTATTTAACAAATAGCAGACCGTTTATATAGCCTCTCCCTAAAATCTTTCACTCAAACCCGAGTAGGACAATATAGAGTTTACCATTTCTTTCAAGGTTCTATTCTTCCGCTCGGCTACACCATTTTGTTGTGGTGTATAGGGAGCAGTGGTCTCATGAATTATACTAACAGATTGAAAATAAACCGGATCAAAATATTCTTCTCCCCTATCAGTCTGGAGAGTTTTAACCAAGTCATTCTTATACAATTCTACCTCGGTTTTGTATATCTTAAAAGTTTCCAATGCTTGATCCTTAGCATGCAAAACATATACATAACAAAACCTAGAGGCGTCATCTATAAAAGTGATCATATATTTTTTATTTCCTATAGATGGAGTTGCATGAAAATCACACAAGTCACTATGTACAAGCTCATGAATTTTAGAATCCCTTTTGATTTCTTTAAAAGGTTTTCTAGTTATCTTGGTTAGCATACATGTCTTACATCTCTCTTGATTTATGTCAAAGGGAGGAATTAAGTTACTTTTGGACATATCTTGTAATCTTTTATAATGTAAATGACCTAAACGAGCATGCCATAAAACTAATTTGTTCAAGGTATCACATGTAGTAGTCATACAAACATCATTCATGCCAAAAGGAACATCCAAACTTAATTTAAACATGTCATTGCATAAATAACCAAAACCTAAAAGCCACCGTGTCTAGATAAAATATATTTATTATTGCTTTCTAATACTTGTTTATATCCATGGTTATTCATTACAATCCCAGATAGAAGATTCTTTCGAATTCCTAGTACATATAAAACATTATCTAAGGGGGGTGTATTCAATTTAGATTTTAAATGATTTTGATAGATTATTTAGAATCCATAGATTCTGTAAGTTCATTGGATTGTTTTAAGTTTACGCAGAGTTAATTAGATTCTAATGTATTCTATCAAAGAATTCTATAGGATTACATTACATTTTTCTTTTCTTTTTTCTTTTTTTCTTCTTTTCTTTTTTCTTTTTCTTTTTCTTTTCTTTTTTCTCCACCTTCCCCCATGAACCCTAGCCACCGCGCCGCTTCTTCTTTCCCAATTAGTCTTGTTCTCCTCCGTCTTCCTCCCCCATGGATACCTACGCAGAGTTAATTAGTTTTTCTCCTCCGTCTTCCTCCCGGCTCTCTTATGGCGAGCAAGACTTCCTCGGCGATAGGACGACCAACTCGGCGACGACGATGACCTCCTCGGCGACGATGGCGACCTCCTCGGGGGACTGCAACGACCAAGGGGTTCCGAGCTTTGGCGAGCCGAGGAAGGCCTTCCGTCGAGGTTCCGAGTCCCGGCGACTTGGCAGGAGAGACGAAGAAGATGAAGAACGAGATTAGGAGTAGCAAAATCCCAGGGCTTTTGATTGGATTTGGAAATTGGATTTGTATTTATACCAAGGCATGAAAATCCATCAAAATCCACAATTTTTAAAATCTTTAAAAATCCATCAATTTTTGAATACCATCGTATTTAGAAAGATTTTTTAAAGTTTGAATTGAATACACCCAGATTTTAAATGACTTTTTAAATTCTGAATTGAATACCTATGGATTCTTAGAATCCAAAAAAATCTATCAGAATCCGGATTGAATACACCTCCCTAAGAGTATACATTTTTCGGATGTAAATACAAGTTTAACTATTCCAATTCCTTTAACAGGTTTGGTGGCCACGTTTCCCATGTGCAATAGTCATCCATTGTCCATTAACTCCAGTGAACTGAACCATCCCTTATCCTTGCACTCATGACATGTTGCCTCCGAGCCAACCCACCAAGATATATCATCATCCTGTACATAAAATGCATTGTACATAATTCTTAACCGAATCATTGATGACCGGAATAACCTGACCTTCTGATTTGTTTTGGGCTTTGGTTCCCTGACCTAAACCATTCTTACTTGAATCCTTGTCTTGCTTGCCAATCTCACAATCCTACTTGAAGTGGCCTGGTTTCCCACACTCTCAATAACCCATTTTAGCCTTTTTAGTTGCAGGTTTGGGTACATTTCCAGACTTATGTGTTTGGCACTTAGATTTCTTCTGCCCTTTGGTGAAACTTTATTCTTCGACCATGTTGATGGACGAAGGACCGGCTATATCTTTGGCTTTCTTTCCCTCTTGATCTCGGATGATGAACTCCTCAATCCGAAGATGGGTAACAAGTTGCACCAGATTCATCTCCTCTTTTTTATGCTTCCTTTCACGTTTGCTTTCCTTCCATGAAAGAGGCAGTTTGTCTATTATGCTAGACACATATATAGATTCATCCATATCCATCTTATGCTACGCAAACTGGCCTAGAGTTCTCAACAATTCGTTGAATTGTGCCATGACAGGTCAAGAATCACCATCTTGTAGTTATTGAAATTGCTAACAAGGAATTTCTTGCTAGAAGCATCCTCAGCTATATACTTCTCCTCTAGACTGTCCCACAGTAACTTTGCAGATTCTACATTTTGGTAAACATCAAACACAGAATCAGACATACCATTTAGAATATGACCCTGACAAATGTAGTCATCGTTCTCCCATTTGCACCGTTTCCTTATGTGTTCCAGTGTTTCATCATCCATGATCTCCGGCATAGGCGTGCTCAAGACATACACAACCTTCAGTGTTGTGAGAAGGAAGTGCATCTTCTTCTGCCATCGATTAAAGTCGTGGCCTTCGAACATTTCCAACTTTAAAAACTTGCTGCTCAAATCTCTTACGGAATCGCCACCCGTCATCCTTTTGTTCTTCGAAAATAAGTTCAGGAATAACTTTGATCTTTTTAGGAAAATAAAGTGGAGAAGGAATGCTGCGAAGCAACGTTAAGAAGAATGAGAAGAATAACTTGATAGAGTATAACAAATCGCGTAAAAATGCTTTCTGATCAAAATTATTTTGGAGTATACAACATACTTCAATCAGATAAGACGTTAATCAAGAACAAGCCTTTCGAATTGTATGTTCAACCATACCCCATCGTCTCTATTTATAGAGATGAAGATCACCGATCAGACACGATGTTTTGCGTAAAGGTTTTCAAACTTTCGCATAGTAGGAATAATCACAGACTTCTGATTTTTGGACGTAAATGTTCGTAGAATTTGGTCAAAATCGATCTTTACTTAAAGTCCAGGACTTTCTAATATTTCGGACTGCATTCACAAAAATATAATGGCTTTTCATAAAGAAACAATGTCCAAAATAGAAAAATTTTCCATCTCTCCCAAGCTCGAACCCGGCTAGGGGCTCTGCCCCCTTGGACCCCGGTGCCTGGGGGATTCCGCTCCCAAACCCTTGCTCCCCAGGGGCTGCCGCCCACAGGCCCCTACTATGAATTTGTAATATCGTTGAACGAGTGCGCACTCCGCGCCTCCTAACTTGTTTGACAACGTAGATTCAAATTCTTGTTTGATCTAAGTAAACCCAATCATACAAAATAGGTGATGACACTAAAATCACCAACATTTTACTGGATTTTGACATTTTCTCGTTAGTCATGGCTTTTTGCTTTTGGGATTTCATTATTTTTTTTACAGTTAGGAGGTGAGATTTACTGTGTTGGATACAAACTTCAATATTATTTGCTTGGTGGTTTGATTTATTTTTTGGTAGTTTTTTAATATTTGGCTTATAAGAACTCGTATCCAATAGGGAAGAACTTTGAGCGTTATTCAAACTCCAAGAAGAAGAGGTAGAGTAAGAGAGGAAAATTTCAAGCATTTCCAGGCTCCAAGAAATGAGATACAAAAGATTCGGTTTTTGATATTCTTATTGATTCATTCATAATGATAAAAGGGTTACAATATATAGAAATGGAAAAATGCTCTAATTGACCTAATAGGCTCGGGCACATACTAAACCCTAACATAATAACGAATCGGCCGGAGCTTCTTAATAATTTAATACACGTGATAAAAAAAGCAAACATACACCTTCATCATGCTCAATTTCTCTCTAAAGAGTCTTCTCTAACAAATCAAGAAGTTTCTCTAATGCAAGGTTCATCCTCGTGTAATCCGCTAACATATTAAATTGATGAAAACAATTGTAAATCAAATTAATTGACCGAACAGAGAGAACCTGAAGCTCGCTGCTTCGATATGGAAAAATGATCCTGAGTCGTTGGGTGTGCGACTGGAAAAACTTGACTTCCTGAATAACTCCTTTTTTGTGCGATTCGGTTAAATACGAAGGATGTGAATGGAATTTGGGTGCAAGAAGTCCTATCCATTCGTCCTTTTAATAATTAAGTATCAACAATCACCAAAGCACAATCAGCTTTAAGAAATACTCCCTACTCCACATATCCTTAAAAGGATAATTTGTGGCGAACTGAAAATGTATATTATGGTACCAATTGGAATAATTAGTGGCAAGGTTACTGTGCGGCTGGAAATATGGTCGATGACGCGGGTCGCGATTCAGGCCAGTGATTGCAAGTTTGGGAAATCTTTTGGAAAGAACCAAGCGTGTTACGAGTTACGACTGAAATCAAAGAACTTAGTGTTCTTCAAGTTCCAAGAAATGAAATATGAGAGATTAGGATTTTGATATTCTTATTGATGGATTCATAATGATAATAGAGTTACAATATATAGAAATGGAAAAACGCTATAACTGACCTAATGGGCTTGGACCCATATTAAACTCTAACATAATATCTATATAATATTAATAAATGAGTACCAAGCGATGAATAATTAATTAAATATTGTAATCATGTATATGTATCATTGCCGTTTTGAAATTGCTTTTCTCTCTTTTATTTAGGAGTTTCAATTTGTGTTATATTCAACTTCAATTCATATGAATTTGGATGTGGTTATCTTTTACTTTGTCAAAATTCTTGAGAATTTATATGAATTTTGGTTACTTCATTTGGTGGCTTGGTGGTTTTTGTCTCTCTTATTATATAGCAGTCTAAACATGTGTTTGGTTGTATCATAGAATTAAATAGAGTACTTCGTATAAAACATCTTTTTAGCCTTTTTGATTCATCAAACAATCGTGCTATGGGTACACCACTTTGTACCCTAGTGGTGTACCCCATATACCCCCACCCTAGCATACGACTAAATCCCACCCAATCCCACCTAACCATACCTTTGTTTTGTCTCTCTTCTCTCTCCTCTATTGTCTGTCATCACCCACCCCTTCTTTTCCCCCTTTTTTCTTCCATTTCGCGTGGAAAAACAATTCTAGCGAACCGGCGAATGCGTGCGACGACGTGTTAGCATCATCGGAGAAAGGGAACACGAAGAGCAAAGAACCAAGGCGCGAGAATTGAAGAACGATGACCCAAGGCCGATGCATTCCCAAGTAATATTTCAGATTCGATGTTTAACTACGGGAGAATGTATGAAGCTACGCCGACATCTCCTATTATTGCAGGTAATTATTTCTTATTGCACTAGCATTATATGTTTGTGTTATGTTACAGTTTAGTTATAAACAGGTAGAAAATGTTAGTTCATTGAAAAGACTTTTTACCCCTGGATTCTTAGACTTTGAATAAGTGTTGGTTAATTTACTAGCAATAATTTCAGAAACATTCTATGCATAACATTAGACATAAGATTGTTATTAAATTGAAAGTTGTTGTTGGAAATTTATTATATGCTTTCAGTTACGATTTGCACCAGCAATTATGTGTGTGAAAGGAGGTACGCTGTAGGTTTGACCTACAGATAATGCTTAGTTGGGCATTTATTATCTGCTTTTAGGTGTTATTGTTCTGCACCAACAATTATGTCAGTGCAATAAGGCAGTATGTAGGTATCACCTACGGATAATGTCAGGTTGGATCATAATTCTTTGGTTTAAGTTTTATTTGTTTTGCCCCAGAAATTATGTCTATGCAATGAGATAGGATGTGGGTCTAACCTACAGTAATTGTAAGGTAGGGCAGTTATCCTCTCCTTTCAGTTATGTGTTAGGTTGCATCAGCAATATATATCTGTGCAATGTGGAAGGCTGTAGCTTTCACCGGCAATACATATCTGTGCAATATGTTAGCATGATTAAAGTTGTATTTTTTACGTGCAGGCATTTTAGAGGGCAATAACAACTTGGATGTCGGAAGTAGTTTCATGAGTATATTTGAAAACGATGGTAGTAAGTAATTACATGCATATATTGCGTGTGAGCATCATTAATTTATATGAGTTCTAAAGTAAATTTGTAATTGTTGATGTCAGGCCTATATGAAGGGGTTGACAATTTGGCAATTGGGCCAAATGTGGTGAGCTTTTTTAGAGATGAATGTGAAGCACATGAAATGTTTGACTTTGGTGGTGATGGAGTAATATTGAACCCACATCCTAGTAAGTTCTTTAGTGTATAAGAGTCGTGTATAAATACTTTGGGTTTTTTAAGATATTCAATTTATGTAGTAATAAAAGTGGTATTCAATGTTTGCAGCCACATTTGCAGGGTTAACAAATGTACGTGATGCAACTGCTTTTATTACTTTGTTAGAAGACGAGGGAGACTTGCATGTCCAGCGGGCAGTGGGGACTAGTGCAAACACCATAAATTGTAAGTTGTACATAGGGGCTTGTTTATGAAATGCTGAATAGACAAGGATTGCTTGCAAAGACAGATTATGTAGGTGCAACTTCATCCCGGATAGCTTGCACAGACAGATTATGTAGGTGCAAAATTGAAGAGTTAACATGTAGTGCTCTGTGTGTAGGTTTGGAAACAAATGTTGACGTCAACGGTGAAGATGAAGTGATTGATAATGGATTAATGGGACAATGTAATGTATCCTTGATTGAGAATATTTCCGACCAACAGCAAAGACAAGAGTGTGAGTCTATGGACGTTGTGGATGCAAAGCCAGCGGTCGGTATGCGTTTCAAAAACTACGAAGCGCTATATAATTTATATCATGCTTATGCTAAAAAAACGGGGTTTCCAATTCGCCAAAGAAGCTCTAGAAAAGGTAATGACGGAATGACATGAAGTGTGACGATGACATGTGGTAGAGAGGGTAATCGGGAGAAGCGGAGTAAAAAAAATCTAAACGCACAACCCACCATGCAGTTGGGTTGCACAGCACGAATCACTGCCACAGTCGATATTGAAGGTGTGTGCACCATTTCAGTTGTTAATTTAGAGCATAATCATGGGCTAAGCCCAAGCAAAGCTCGTGCATGGCGTTGTAACACGAAAGTGCCTAACCACGTGAAAAGACGTCTTGAGGTGAATGATGCTGCAGGGATCCCGCTTCACAAAAGCTTTAACTCCACTGTTGTTGAAGCAGGGGGTTATGACCACTTGACCTTTCTTGAAAAGGATTGTCGGAATTACGTGGAGCAAGTGAGGCGCGTTAAAATTTGTGCAGGAGAAGCCATGGCAATCTAAGCTTATTTTCAGAAATTGTAAGCACAATGCGATAGATTTTTTTATAGTAAGGATCTAGATGAAGAATCACGTTTAAAAAATTTATTTTGGGCTGATAAGAGATCTAGAGAGTCATACAAGTACTTTGGGGATGTTATAATGTTTGACACAACTTACTTAACAAACAAATATGACATGCCCTTTGCTCCTTTTGTTGGTGTGAATCACCATGGCCAATCTATTCTACTTGGATGCGGTTTGGTGTGCACCAAAGAGACTCCATCATTTGTTTGGCTTTTTCGTACGTGGCTAGAGTGTATGGGTGGAATTCCCCCACGGGGTATCATCATAGACCAAGACAAGTCCATGAAGGCTGCAATTAAGATTGTGTTCCCAGGAACCCAACAGCGATGGTGTTTGTGGCATATTTTAAAGAAAGGACCAATTAAGTTTGCAAAGCATGAGGCTATAGACAAGATCCTATGGACTTTAAGTAATTTAGTATATGATGTTCATGACCAGTAGGAATTTGAATATGGTTGGACAGATATGATCGTGAAATATGGGCTTGAAAAGAATGACTGGCTAAACCTACTATTTCTTGAAAAAGAACGTTGGGTACCGTGTTATTTGCGAACCACATTTTGGGCAGGTAAGTTTTGTTTCTTTTTTATAAGAGAAGATACGTAATATGGTGAATTGAACTCTTATTTTTATTTTGCAGGTATGTTGTCTACACAAAGGAGTGAGAGCATGAATGCTTTTTTTGATGGGTATGTGCACTCAAAAACAACGTTGCTGCAATTTGTTGAACAATATGACCGTGCATTGAGGAACAAGTATGAAAAAGAATTCTTATCTGATTCATTATCATTTGCAAAGACGTTGTCATGTGCCTCTGCATATCCCATCGAGAAGCAGATCCAAATGGTGTACACTATATCCAAGTTCCAAGAATTGAAAACAGAAATGATTGGAAAGATGTACTGTCACATTATGAGTCATGAGAATGGTTCCTTGTATACGGTAGGAGAAGACGTAATTGGAGATGGATTTCACAAGCGGAAGAACTTTAAGGTTGAATTCGACAGGGTAACAAATTTTGCGAAATGTGAATGTCATCTTTTTGAGTTCAGAGGTACGATTTGCATGTATGTTTTAGGGCTTATCATGTAAACTAAATATGTAATTTTTTTTAGAAATAATTACAGTGAACATTGGACCATATAAACATCGGCCTTGCACTCCAATGAGATCAACCCCAGACATCAATAACTCTACAATGGTTTGAACATGCTAATAGGAAAGAAAAAAATTAGATCAAAATAGTCAATTAGTAATGCACTGTTGTAATGCATAAGCTTGTATTTTCGAAAACTTACATCACTGCTTAACCACGAATCATTGGCCAACAAAGTCCTGAAGAAATGACGGTCAACCTCGTTAACAAAATGACAAGAAACGGGCTGGTTGCCCCTCCATAGCTGCTTTCAGATGGCGTACTGTGAGAAGGTATGACTCCCACCCCCATGGATAAGCGTTGAACTTGTCAACGCTATCTAGGAGGTGAAGGTGAGACATGTCAACACCGGTCCCCTTGTCTTTAGCTAGTAACACAGACTCCACAAAAAACAGCTTAGCAAGCTGAAGGATTTCATCACCCCCATTTTCATCACGAAGAGCATGAAAACATTTACGCACATGTGCAAATGTTGTTTTCCCCTTATCATTTCCTAAAATTTTTTTTCGAATTCTCCTAGAGGCTAAATCGTCACCCTCATCACCACCTTCCTCTCCATAAACCTTGGTAGAGGGCATTCCACTTATGCGGCACCATTCCCCGAAATCAAATTTCAATATCGAACCACTTATGTTGAATCGTAGTTCATCATCTACCTGTTCTCTTGTGAGGTGCACGAGCAACAGATATATGAGTTGGCCCGAGAACTGCAATGGAGGGGACTCAAGAAGGTGGCCAAAAGGGGACTCCGTCTTGAAGCGATCGATTCAGGTCTGAAGGTGTGAGTTTCTTTTTGATGATGTCAACCGATTTTCCAAGCTCGAAATAACATGTGTACTGTGCTTGGAAGTGGTCTGCATTAACAATTTGCAACGCCATTGCACACAAACCTACATTTCAAATCAAATACAAGATAATGTAATACCAAAATATGATATCTCATAATTACACTTTTTGTGTTAAGGTTATACAAACAGAAATGTTTGTGATTGGGCAAATACTAACGTAAGCATAACATACTAAATTGGGAAGAAAATGGACCATTGCTCAGGCATTTACATAAACTACTATACTTCAAGAAATTTGGGCAGAAACTGTTGGTGTGAATCTACTATACACCATTACACAGGCATTTACATAAACTAATATACTTCAAGAAATTTTTTAATTATATTATGCTATCACTGCCATTTTGGGTAGTCATTGATTGAGATGAATGTATAAACAAGAAAAAATTTAGTGCGCTGAAATCAAAGGTCACTAAATATATTAACATGGGCACTATGTGTTAGTGTGCAGGGTAAAAATACAATTGCCCAGGCCTATCTGAATTTCGCAGCAAATAAGGGAAAAATAACAGAGCTTTGCATTTAGGGTTTCACTAATGTAAATAATTTTTGTGAAAAAAGGTGCAATTGAAAAAGGAGGAGCAATTACCTACAAGGCGGACCACCGGCGGCAGCAGAGACGAGGGCAGAGATGACGGTAAGGCGAGGACGAGGAGGACACAGTCCCTGACTGCAGGGACGAGGAGGACACAGTCCACGTCGCCAGAGGCGAGGAGGGTAGAGGCAAAGAGGACACAGTGCACGAAGGAAGAGACGACGACAGCTGTGATGAGGACACAGACCACAGGCTGCGGCATAGACGATGGCAGAGACGATGGTAAGCCGACGATGAACCCTACACCGGAAAAGGGAAGGAAACCAAGGAGACAAAGTTGAGATGCAGAGCGAATTAGGTGGGGGGATTACTTGCACGGAATAAATTCCGAGATAGGGAAGAATTATTGGACTGAATTAGGAAGAGGGAAAAACGCAGTCGTTGACTTCCTTTGAAATTACTTTTTTTAATTTTGCTCAAAGGAAGTCGACGACTTCCTTTGAAAATACTTCTTTTAATATCAAACAGCCTGGCACACACTTGTCCTGATGAACTTTTTCTCAAAGGAAGTCGGCGACTTCCTTTGAATTTACTTTTTGTTGACTGGTTCACTTCCTCATGTTTTACTCTTTATATTTTTTTTTAATTAATTTCTACTTTTCAAAATAAAAACTTAATTTATATTAATTTATTTTAGAATTTATTTAATTTAAAAATAATTAAAATAAGAACTCATGTGATGATATAATTAATTGGACATAAAAAATTAAAACAACAAAATTACATTCATAACATAAATAAGAATTGCTCAACAAATGTCAACAGAAATTAAAAAGATAATCTAAAAGAACAAATGATTTTTAATGACTTGCAACTCTCTCCATCTCTCCCAAGATATGTGAAAATTCAATTTTGATGCATTGCAACTCTGTCAATCTCTCCCAAGAATCGATTTCGCTGTCGACGACCAGACCGAGAAATTTCTTTAGCGGGCCTAACTGGAGGTAGAATACGTAAATTCCCGTAAAGTGATTGTTGTGGGAAAAGCACGGGGTTGATGTTTTGTAACATCTCATATATTGTTCAACTGAATACATTAAAGAGATTTCGTCATCAGCCAACCGTCGAAAAGAATGATACATTCCGTAAACATGCACGCGCATGGAATACCATCGCTACTCCACTGTCCGCAAGTACATGTTTTTCTTCCCAGATCCACTAAAAAGTCATAGATGTTAGCTGGATTAGACCTCGATGTTCTGCTTACCACATATTCTTGCCCACCGTAATGCACAGCTTGAAAAAGTTGTTTATCTTTCTCGCGCTTCTGAAAAATCTTTGTAATTTTAGGAGTAAATAAACAATTTTTCCTCTGCCACGCAAAACATGCTTTACGTCGTGTGTAACGCCCGGGGAACCGGTCTAGAATTTTAACTCTTTAGTACAAAGAAATGAAAACAAAAAAAAATAATAGTAATAAAAATATATATATGCGAAAATAATAATAATAATAATAATGATAATAAAAGTTAAAATTTAAAAAAAATGTTACTATGTCACAATTGTTTTTTCCTTGGTAGTCACGCCTAGCTAGCGTAACCCTTTTGATCCATGCATCTCATTAAAGAAATTGATAATGAATGTCCTTTAGTTTATCAAATACGGAGTATATGCATTAAAAAAAAAAAATAATATTTGTTTTTTTAGACCATCCATTTCCCCTCCCCTCCACCTATAAATAAGGGCCTAAAATGGGTAGCTTAGGGTACTTCCTTATTGAGAGTGGTGGAGAGGTTAGCTTGAAGAAGGTTGGAGGGTGTTGCTGTCGGGTACCGTTAAAGTTACTTTCGCGTTAACAACATCAAAGGTGTGCCGTTGACCCTAACCTTTAGATATATATATTTCATGTTGATATATTTTTATGCATTTTGTTTTCATAATCTAAATCTATTGGTTAGTATACATAATAATAAAAAAAACAAAATTTATGTTTAAGGAAGAAAAAGGTTCACCGATGCTATGTTTAAGAGAAAAAAAAAGGTTACGTTACTGTAGATGTTTTTTTTCTTTGTTTTTGTAGTGTCCGTACTATTGTATAAATAAATAACAAGGAAAAGAAATATATGTTCAAATAATTCAGTAAATGAAAAAGAAAAAAAAAGATGGTTGCCTATATTTAAAATAGATGAATTGTTTTTTTTTTTGGCTTAGCCGAATAATAAAAAAAAACATAAAGGTTTCATATAGAAATCACAATTGTTTTTTTTTTTTTTGTTGGTCGAGAATACAGTGATAATAACATAAGAACAATAAATACAAATAACAAAATAAAGTAGATAAGCTTGTTAATCATTTGTACTTACCAGGCCTTGATAATTTAAATATGCTAAGGAGTTTTTTTTCTTTTGTCACTGACATGCATGGCCAAATTAAATTTCTAACTAGAAATTAAAGGGAATAAAAACAAAATCAAGTTTGAGTTAGGGACAATAATAAAATATCTGATAATAAAATGGGAAATAAATGTAATTTTCTACGATGTCACGTAGGTTTGATATATGTTGGACTAAGAAAGTTTAATGTGTAAATTTGTTCCTCTAAACAAAAAAAAACATGATGTTTTATTTTTCTTGCACCAAATGCATGTTTTGTATATAAAGGGACATCAACCGGTATCTAATTATGAAATAATTTTACGTTTGAAGACACCAAATGTGGTTTATATAAATGACCGTACTAGGGTTAACCAAACATTTAGTGGACGAAGTAAAAGTTTTAACATTTATATATCGACGTACTCTGACCAAGTACTGTCACGTTTTTATCAAGTGGGTCAAACCACTTTCAAGGCCGGACCGTGTCTATGTGGATGAGCCTATAAATAATCATACCACAACGTGCGCACGAGAACCCAGCGATGACCCCGTAGGTCTAGGGTTCACTTCTGATGACTGGACCCGAGGTCACGGGGAGGTATCCGAAGTAAAACTACGAATTGACTAGAGCGGTGTTCCAGCCTAGTAACGGCTTAGTTCCTAATCTGTGGTTAACCTAGTAAGTCAAGTATTTTCTAAATGTCCCCAAGTAACTTTTTAAAGTGAGATTATTTACTGAATAATTTTAATTATGCAAAAAGCTCATAAAACATAAATAACTTAAAATGCCCTAAAATATATTTACATGTTATATATGTCTATTGGTTATTTGCCACTCAGCTTTGCTGAGCGTGTAGTTTTTTTGCTGCACGCAGGTACTAGCAAGAGGAACGACTGCTAGGAGGACAGCTTAGACGTGGGGGCCGTGCCAAAGGAGTTTTTATTTAATATTTAATAATGAATAAAACGACGAACTTAATTTTACTTTGTTTTTGGGCTTGAACCCAAGGTTGTATTAACTGTGGATGTTTTACTTTAAATTTACGCGATAAACGTTTTTTTTAATTCCCTCTAGTTATCAAAAAGAGAATATATTTTTGAAAAAAATGTTTTACAAAGTAACCCAATTTTACCAGCACTCTGGTCTGGATCACTCGGGTCATCCAGGGTGGGGTGTTACATCGTGTCTCGAACTGATCAATGAGTTTATTTTATGACATTAATTACAGGTAGCATCTGACAACCCTTTAACATGTTATTGAAGCTCTCTGAACTGTTGGTAGTAAGTATCCCACATCGATGACCGCCATCATGACTAAGCGTCCAAAACTCAGGTCGATTTTTTGCAAGCCAAGCATATGCGACCTCATTCATACTTTTGATTTCTTCCATGTGTTTTTGAAAATCCTTGATGCTAGGAGTGCTCCCCGCCGCCCACATGAGATTTTTTAATGTGCCGTTGTGGAACGCCGTGTTAAAGTTACTTCGTAAATGACGGAGACAAAACCGTTTTTTAATCCGTCCAGTGTGGAGTTCTTGGACGTCTCGATACGCATTAATAATTCATGCATGCCTATCAGAAATCATTGCAATCTTTTTATCTCATACACATTAATAATTCTCGCGGAACATTTTGCGCAAAAACAATGGGTTCACCATCCACAGGTAATTTAAGAAGGCACTCAACATCTTGTAAGGTAATCCCTAATTCGCCAAAAGGGAACTGAAAGGCATGAACCTCCGGTCTCCACCGTTTCAATAGGTCCGTGATTAAACTGTGATCCAGTTTAATGGGTTGTACACAATGCACCCCGTAAAAACCAGCAGTTCTGAGATTTGTCTCTATCCGATCATCTTCGTAAGAGCTTTCAACGCCGGCGTCATACCGACAACAAAAAACTTTTGCATCAAGAAAATCTTTCTCTTCCCAAACGCGCCTTGAACGATGCTTCTGTTGAAGCGTTAACACAGCATCGTTTCGAGGACCAGCAATATCACGTTCAATTTGGTCCATTGCTTCATTAAAATTTAATGCAAATACAAGGAAATATAAGAGAAATAAAAGAAAATATACTCCATAAAAGAAACATATACCTACCATATATACAAAACTTCCATCTTGGAGCCAGTGGCGGATTCAGGATTTTAGTTAGATGGGAGCACTATTAGTCAGGGCTCTGGGGACAGCGCCCCTAGATTTTTTTAATAGATAATATGAATTGACAAAAAAATACCGGAGTAATAAATTTTGTTTCACACATTCCTGTTTTGACTTGGGAAGGATTTATTTTCGTAGTTTGACCTTTTAATTATATTTTTATCATTGAAGAAAAAAGAGAGACAAATCATTTAAATGACTTATTATATCAATCCAAATTGAATTGACTATATTGCAATGACTTAATTTAGATATATTTTTCATTTTTTACAAAAATGAAAGTGTTTTAGGAAAAAATGAAAGAGAAACTGTTTTAAGAAATAGAGGAAGTATGTAATAAAATAAAATTTATTAAAAATAGTAAATAAAAACTTTAAAACTAACTTAATTAGATGGGGTCTTATTAATTTTTATTGGGGGCACATATGCATAACTTTCTTTAAAAAAAATAATTTTAACTTAAAAAATAAATTTAATAGGGGGCATTAGCCCCGAACTAATATTAAGTAGATCAGCCACTGCTTGGAGCATAATAATGTATGAAACATAAAAGAAATAAAAAATATCCTCTAATATACTCCAAATATATTTCTACCATATATACAAAAATTCCCTAAAGTTATTATATACAAATGCAAAATATAAAGGCAACATATATCTATCATAAGAATTTATTTGATTCATTTTTTCATACTATTTAATACTAAATATCACATTTCTAACAATTAAATAAATTTATATGATAATAAAAATAAAGTCTAATCATTTTTGCCAAAAAAATATAATGATTTTAAAGAATAAAAATTAAAAAATTAATAACATACCTTTTAATTGAGAGTAGAATGGAGAAGTGTTGTGTTCTGAATGGTGATATAATTTAGAGAATTTGAATAAGGAAGAAATTGAAAAGGTATAAATTTAAGATAATGTGTTGGAAAGGGGAGGAGAGTGTTTGAATTGAAAAAGATGGTTGGAATGTGTGAAAAGGGGAAAAGGGGTAGGGTAATTTAATAGGATAATTGAATGGTGTAATTGAATAAGGGAAGAAGGGAGGGAGAAGATGACGGAACACTGACTCGAAATCCTTTGACTTTTTTGGAATTCCATCAAAGAAATCTTCCCTTTCTGGAAAGTTACCCACTTGCACGTGTGGGGGTTACTTGCACGTGTAGGGTGGGGGTATTATATATTGGGGTACAAATTGGAGTAATTTTGCGGTGCAAATAGCATTGTCCTTCATCAAATTCTAGAGTTTTTCTCTCAGAGGTCACATCAAATTGAAGAGTTCTTATCTCTTCTTTTCATAAATTTGATTTTTGTTTCACTCGATGACTTAACTTTTGATGTTTTGTTATTTATTTTCATTATCTTAGATTAAGTAGGGGCAAAAGACACAAGCTTCTACTGCATAATAGTACGAGGCAATAGAGTTTATCGTTTGAAACCACTCATACCTTTTTGTATTTGGTGTTCTATATTTCTCTCTTGATTTTTTGGTACCAATACTCATTTGGATTTTTAGATGTTAGTAGAAGTCGTGAATCTGTTTTTCTTTTAAAAAAGAAAAAGGTAATTTCTTGTTCAATTCTTGTCTGCTTTTCGTAGATTTACTTTTAGTATAATATGCTCTTATTACACTTTTGGGTAAACAAAATCTTTCAAGTGGTTAAAAGATGTTTCCTTTTTTTAATGTATGAACCAATCATGCTAAGAAAAGTTAATTTGAATTAAAAAATTTGTATTTGCAATGAATTGGTTTGGTTCCTTTCAGGGCCGTCCGAGGGTGGGCCGAGCAGCCCTACCGGTCTAGCTCGTTTATTTTGGGGGCCCAGAGTTTTTTTAATTCTTCTTTATATCGTTTGAAATCACTCATACCTTTTTGAATTTGGTGTTCTATATTTCTCTCTTGATGTTTTGGTGCCAATACTCATTTGGGTTGTTAGATGTTACTAAGAGTCATGAATATATTTTTCTTTTAAAAAAGAAAAAAGGTAATTTCTTGTTCAATTCTTGTGTGCTTTTTGTAGATTTACTTTTAGTATAATATGCTCTTACTACACTTTTGGGTAAAAAGAATCTTTCAAGTTGTTAAAACTTAAAAGGTGTTTCTTTGTTTTAATGTATGAACCAATCATGCTAAGAAAAGTTAATTTGAATTGAAAATTTTGTATCTTCAATGAATTGGTTCCTTTCAAGGCTGGCTTGTGGGTGGGCCAAGCAACCCTACGGGACCGAGCCCGTTTATTTAGAATTGGGGCCCAGAGTTTTTTTTATTACAATTTTCTATTCTCTATAGCCCAAATTTTATTTCTTCTAACTTTAAAAATGGAAAACTGGAGTGAGTTTCAAACACATGCAACCTTTGGGTGGGAGATAGAATGCGGCTCATCCACTTGAGCTACAGACTTAGTTCTTTCAAATTCACATATAAATAAATATATTGCGATGTTGATTTCAACTACTAACGTATTGTTTAGGAAAAATTAGAAAATTAATGATTGCTAATATAATACCAATTAATGATTCACTTATTGTTTTGTTTGAATTTAAATTTTTTATTGATTGTATTATTCAATCTGTGGCGTATTGTTTTGAAAAAAAAGAACACTGATTCATAAAATAAATTTATACTCGGTACGGGGTATAGTTTAATTTGTCGGGATTAAGGGCCCTTTTTTGGTCTCGTGCCGAGCCATAAAATTCTCGGGACTCGCTCTGGTTCTTTTGGTTATATATTCTCAATTTTAGGCTATGTTGCTTTGTTTTACCACTCTTTTCAAGCTATCAAGTATTCAAGTTTATTGAGAGTATAACAAAGAGGTTTTGTTTTTCCCTGCCTATAATTATACAGCAACAAAAGGGGAAATTTTTTGTT
Source organism: Cuscuta campestris (assembly GCA_900332095.2). NCBI lineage: Eukaryota > Viridiplantae > Streptophyta > Magnoliopsida > Solanales > Convolvulaceae > Cuscuta > Cuscuta campestris. The sequence goes on along the minus strand of OOIL02001568.1, from coordinate 397,728 downwards.
AAACTATATGTAGTAATTATCAAGGCATATTAAAAGATTTTATTGCTGCCAATTCATCTTCCATATCTTTTTGTGCATCTAATTTTGTTTGTAGCTTTTTAGTGCCTACCCACCTTTTGGCATTTTCAAAATGGAGCTTTGGAGTTGTGTTATAACTCAGATATTTAATTTTCATTTTTAATTTTGGATGTTTCTCTTAAAAAAAAGTTAAATTTCTTACTAGGCTGCTTGAAATGGAGTCATATTCAAACTTTGGGAGTTTTATTTTAAGACATGCATTTTATTCTAAATTATGAATTTGTTCATTTTTTGTGTCAATTAGAATTAAATGCATTTGAAACATCTCTTTTGGAACAAACAGTTTTTGTCTGTCAAGAAAATGCGTAAACTAAATGGATTTTCGTTTTAATGTTGTTTGACCGATTCTTTCATAAAATGAGATGAATCACATTTCACACTTCTCTTCCAAGACAAACTTCTCTTCCTCTTTTTGCCAAACCTTTACACTGTAAACCAAATTGAGTAGTATTCTACATTACCTTTCTTTGATTTTGTTACAAAAGAAGCATGTTGGAAAGGGTACAACCCTAAGGATCAACTCATGCAAAAAGGAGATTCTTATCTTCATTTGTGAAAGTGGGAGGTGTAACCTATAACCCTTTAATTTGTTACTAAAAGTCTTTATTTTTTGCTATTTTTGTGCTAGATATATTGATTTCATTTCATATTAGGTCTTGATTGAAAATTCACAAAAAGGAGTTTAGGCACTATTTGGATATGGAGCTTTCTCTGGTGTCATTGCCACAAAGATTAACACACATTGGAAATGGATAGAACTTGCAATGAGCTGGTGTTCTAATTGAATCTCAATTCACTAAATTTCACAAACAACTTAAAAGCACACACAATACTTCTAATCCCCTTTGGGCACAAAATGCGCATATGTGCATCTCTTGCTAGTATATACATAGAAAGTTAACCCAATGTACCTACCCTTTATTTTTTATTTAATTGTATTTAGGTCCAAGATGCAAGGCTCGATGCCCATCTACTAGTAGGGCTGCTCAATCAGATCGATCCGATCCGATCCGAAAATTCGGATATCCGAAAATTTTGAATCATGTAAAAATCATTCCATGTCCGATCCGAAAATATTCGGATATCCGAATCCAAAAAGTTGACTTTTTAGCCAAAATTTACAAAAAAAAGGTAAAATAGCAAAATCAACCCACAATATCAAATTCAATATAGATTTACTAAGAGAAAAATTTCACCACAAGATAATGGCCTAATAAAAAATTGATACCAAATTTAATTTGGGAGTAACTTTGGTAATTTTGCCTAAACAAACAAAAAAAATTACTATTAAAACAAAAAGTTTTAAAATGCTAATGCAAAAAGTCCAAAATGTTTGAGTTCCAAAATCAACATAAAATTGCATTAAACATATACCCATAATATATATCCATAAATTCCATTAAACATATAGCAAAAAAAAAATTAGATACCCGATTATCTGAAAAATTCCAGAAATTGAATCCACATTCAATCTGATTTTTTTAGGATATCTGATCCGAAATATCTACAAGCCAAAATATCGGATCGGATATCCATTTTTTGGATCGAATATGCCCGAATCATGGACAGATTTTTCGGATCAAATATTTTTGAACACCCCTACCATCTGGGGTAAACCCGTGTGAGAATGGTTGGGAGTGAAGAGGAAATTGGGGCGTGTTTACCCAGAAGCTGGCCCAACCTTGCTTGGTACTTATTGTAGTTACGGGCTTACGGCTAGAGGTGGCAATCGGATCAACCGGATCGGTTTCGGGTTGGATTTTTTCGGTTCGGATATCTTTCGGTTATATGTTATAAACGGTTCGGTTCGGATCGGTTAAATTTCGGTTCAGATTTGATTTCGGTTCTATACATTTTTCAGTTCGGTTCGGTTTCGAGTCGGTTCAGATACGGTTCGGTTATAAATCGGTTCGGATAGATTTCGGTTCGGATACAATTTGAGTCGGATATATTTCGGTTTCGGGTCTAGTTAGGTTCGGATATATTTCGGTTTCGGATCAAATATATTTTGGATATATACTATTTTCTAATTTTCCCCTTTTGACTTTTTAGTCATATTTTACAAAGTTGGACTACAAAGTATGAAAACATATATATTTAATTATGATATAAATTTAATATAATTAAATTGATTTTAAAATTTAGTTTTGAAATATAAAAATTTTCTCACATCTACTAATATACTTAT
>OOIL02001568.1:373797-395064 GCA_900332095.2 Cuscuta campestris | reverse complement strand
AAAAAGAATATCACACTTCACTATTTAAAAATTACGGAAATTTTATTTGTTTGTGCGTTATCATTTATATGTATAACTTATCTTTAATTTCTACATATAATAAATTTAAGGCATAAAAATTTGTACTTTTTTTCAAGAAGATAATCCATTTTATGAGGGAATGAGCAAGTAATGTAACTAGTTCAAATGGTAAAATAAAAGTAAAAATTTAAAAATATAATATGCTTATTGAAAGGTAAACATAGTTCTGAATTTATCGATTTTAGTTCTAATCGAGTTCGGATATTATCGGTTTCAGATCTAATCGGTTTCGGATTTTATCGGTTTCGGGTATTATCGGATCCGGATCTAATCGGTTTCGGGTTTAATCGATTCGGATATTATCGGTTTCGGATCTAATCGGTTTCGGATTTAAATCGGATATGAATTATTTAGTTCGGTTTCGGTTCGGTTCGGATCATTTCGGGTTTTCGGTTATAGATCAGATCTTCATTTTTCGGATCATTCCGGTTTCGGTTTCAGATATTTCGGTTCGGGTAATCGGTTCCGGTTCTGTTTTGCCAGGTCTACTTACGGTTAACAAGCTAAGTCATAGATACTAGGGTGTCATCCCCAAGTGATTGATTCCTAATAAAATATGCTCCGTAATTAGGCCCACTAATTATAAAGCACTCCGTAGCATGCTACTACCCAAAATTTGTACCTCATTTGTATACTAAAGGTATGCACCAACATTTTGATAGTTCACACTGACACAAAGGGTTGGTGCGTTAACAATCAATTACACTGACACAAAGTGTGTTAACAAATATTAGCATTACACCAATACAAAATGTTGGTGTATCTCTGCGGAGTACAAAATGGGGTACAAGTTCTTGGGGTACAAATAGCATTATCCAATAATAAATCACAATTAGCTGCCACAAGACATGTACTACGCATCCGTCCATCAAAACAATTCTTGTTTTGAGCTTTCTAAGATTTATTTTTGTAATTTGACTATTCAATTAATCATTTGAGTCGAAAAGAAATGAGAGACGAATCACTTAAATCAATATATAAATATTTGCACGGAATAGCATTAAAGTTTAAATCATTTTCCTAAATAGCACTTAAACTCTTTTCTTCAGTCAATAGCACTTAAACTTTTTGTTCCCTCAATAGCACTTAAATATTTGACGTAGTTTTTTAATATGTAATTTTTATATCTTATTGATATACCAATTTATAAATAAAATGATTTCAAAAAATAAAAAATTTTACTCCGTAACCCGTAATTTGTAATCAAATTGGGGATGGAGAGAGTATAAAATTACTCAAATATTAGTGATCAAGAAATTTAAAAAGTTATAGAGTACTTTCATACGAGGTCCAGATAGTGTCCACCGTGAACGGAGATGGTGTCCACCGTTAATGGATAGGGTTTTGGGATTTGTGGAGTCTGTGAATCTCTTCTCTTTCTCTATTCTCAAAGCTCTGAGCAACAATGGCGATTTCGTCCACAGCTTCTTTCTCTTCCTCCGTTTTTCTCTCTACTCCTCTCCGACAAGCCCCATCTAAGCACAGATCTATGAAATTCCCAAAGCCAAAAGTATATCGATCTGCCGCTGTCCGCGCAGAACTGGCGACCCTCCCGGTCCTCTCTTTCGACGGCGAGGAGGTGGGCTCCGCCACCCTCGACCTGAAATCGGCCCCGCCCTACACCGCACGCGCCGTCGTCCACCGCGGCCTTACCACCGACCTCCGCAATAAGCGCCGCGGCACCGCTTCCACCCTCACCCGCGGCGAGGTCCGCGGCGGCGGCAAGAAGCCCTACCAGCAGAAGAAGACGGGCAATGCCCGTCGCGGGTCTCAGCGGACTCCTCTCCGGCCCGGAGGTGGAGTCGTGTTTGGGCCCAAGCCCAAGGACTGGTCCGCCAAGATAAACAAGAAGGAGAAGAAGCTGGCCATTTCCACGGCCCTCTCCAGTGCGGCCCAGAGCTGCATTGTGGTTGAAGAATTCGATGACAAATTCAAAGTGCCCAGCACCAAACAGTTCATAGCAATGATGAAGAGGTTGGGGCTGGACCCAAAGGAGAAAGCCATGTTCTTGATGACAGAGATGTCCAAAAACGTCATTCTTTCAAGCAGAAATGTTGCGACACTGAAGATGCTAACGCCTAGGACTATGAATTTGTTCGACATCTTGGACTCAGAGAAGCTAGTGTTCACGAAATCAGCCGTTGATTTCTTGAACCAAAGATATGGAAATGACGAGGAATTCGAAGACGAAGAAGAAGGTTAATTACACGCTCCTTTCTGGGTTTCATATGAACGTTTTCTTTTTATAAAAATGTGGTATCTTTAGGGTTAAAGTTTTGATTTTTAACGCAGGAGCCGAGGAGGATGAAAATCTTGATGCTTCAGAGTGATCTGCAGCTGATTGCATTTGTTTAATTACATGTGAAATCTTTGTTTTGTGTGTTTGTGTTCTTCTAAACTGGTCCATATATAGGTTCACTTGAAGAACCACTGCCTGGTTCAATGCCATGGCATTCATTTGTACTTCCTTCACTCATGCATAAAAGTGTGATGAGTGAAAACATATTGGCTCATTTTATGATTTTGGCTCTCTGGTTTGTCTCTCCCAAATTGACGCCGAGCCATTCTTTTCGTAAAGAAAGAATTTGATACCAGAACTCGTGTTGTAGTAGCGAAATCTGGAGCGCGCCCGTTGGAACCAAACTATGTTTGTTTAAGGTTTTGATTCATATAAATTGTAACTCTGGTAGGTCTCAACTACAATGAGACATTTGCGCTTGTTAAATGAACCCTTGTTCATGCTTTGCTAGTTAATGGAATTTCAAAATGCATTTTACATGGAGGTTTATCTGAAGAGGTGTTTATGCAATAACCCTTAAAATTCAAGCCAAGGTTTATCTGAAGAGGTGTTTATGCAATAACCCTTAAAATTCAAGCCATATATGCCTCTGGTGTGGGGTGCAAATAGAAGAAATTTACTAATTTAAGTTGTATGTTTACTATTCACATAGTCAAATTTTAACAATGTGTTTTACATTTTTTCGTTACCTATTTGAAAAAATAATGGACTTGTAACATCATATTTTGTAGAACTTTTAATGCAGTTATAAATTTTTTTTAATTCCATATAAATTTTCAAATAACTTTTATCAAATCTCGTAAACAACAATAGATGATTTAATTTGGAACAGAAGTATATGACTTAAAATAGACTACAAGATGCTGGTTTGCAAAGCTCTCTAGTGATCTTGAAAATGTGTGTTCAATTCATATCTGATTATTTGTTGTATAATTACAACGGAATATCCATTATTTATAGCCTTTTTTATGTTGACGATATGATGATTGTGAGTAATGATGGTGATTCTATTGCTCATTGAAAACAAATTTGTCCTACTCCGTAGTATTTTAGTATGAAAGTGAATTATTTTTTTAGCATTGAATCGTTTGCTGTAGTCCTAAACTTTTATTTTATCAAATACTCCGTACTTTGTATCTAACAAAAATACACAAAGAAATACAAGTATAAGAATATTTGACAAGTAAACGTAAATATCTTTATAGAACGGGAGAGTTTTTAGATGATTAATACCGAATTTTTTTTAAAAAAGAATTCGGTACAATCGAATACACCACCTTACAGTTCTAACTCTTTTTTTATGTATATATACAAGCGTTCATTATATTCAATACAGTAGCATATGATGGGCAGTCAAAAGTACATGTATGCAAATAATAACTGACATTAAAGGCCTTCACATAGATACACCACTCTGACTACCAAATGGTAATTACACACATGAAAAGCTTCATGTCAGGAGTCCTATAGAGAGAGAGAGACACAGATCCTTTACCACCTTACTATACACACACAAAGGTCAGAGTGAATCCATGCCAGAATTGCCCTTGGAAACAATATTTTAGTGTTTCTGAATTAGGACGAAGAAATTAAGCCAAAGTGGTCGGTCGGTCGTTCGCTCGTGTGATGTCATCACCCAGAACTCGCCGGTTGCAGTTGGAGAAGAGATGCCTGATTGCCATTCAAGAAATGTGAGAGTTCGGTTGGGGCAACAACCAATTTTAACAACTCTTGCAGTTCCTCGCTTTCGACCTTCTCTTTCTCTGCATGGCCAAACATTCTTTATATTATGGACATAAATTTTCTTCATGTTTTCCGTTTTCAGAATGACCCAGAAATCTTCTCGTTTCCCTTTAAGGGAAAATTTGTATGGGTCATATTCTCTCTCTCTCGTCCACACAAACCTCAACCACACTTTTTAGTTTATCAAAATGCGAGCCGAGCCAATACCAGACAAAAATCATGTGGCTGAGTATATGAGAAAGAGAAAGGAAATGGTCCCTTTTTCTCCCATTTCTTCTCGTGTGAGGGAAGAAAGAGTGAAGGGCTCCATACAATTTTACTCTCTTCCAAATTTCCCAGTCTACCAAATTAGTGAAAACTTGCATTTCTTCACTATTTCTACTATGCCAAACCAAACCACAAGTGTTTGGGTATGCCCAAAGAAGAGAACCATACTTCCCTACGGACAATTGAAAGTGATACAGAAAGAAAAGAGAGGCTCGATGGATTAATACCTTCCAAGCATGCTCCCAAACCTTCCAAAACAGTCGAATTGGCACGCACAACACATAGAGCCACTTCAAGTGCAGAGTGAAGGAGTGATTTGACTTCTCTTTGAACAAGATCAACGAGTTGTCCCTATCATTTTACAGCTGTTATATTACTTGCGCGCACACACACACAGAAGAAGAAGAAGAAGAAGAAGAAATTACACCAAAATATGCCATAGCTGGATGGGGGGATGTGTACCTGATCTTTTCCCCAGAGGGAAGATCCTGAATCATCCGTACCACCGCCAGAAAGAGTTGCCAATGAAACAGGGCCTATAGTCTCATTCAGACCATATTCCGCAATTGCCTTGTATGCCATATCTGTGGCACGGCGTATGTCGTCCAGTGCACCAGTGGAAACACGTCCAGAATAGATCACTTCTTCAGCAGCACGCCCCCCAAGAAGAGTGACTAATCTCCCACGGAGTTCGTCAACAAACAGCAAATATCTGTCCTCATTGGTTGGAGGGATGTAAGTGAATCCTAGTGCCCCTCCAGATCTAGGCAGTATGCTTAGTTTCTGTCAGTATTAAATTTGAAAAAAGGGTGTTACACTTGGAAGTTGGAACATTTCACCAAGACAAAGGAAGTACTGTAGTTACTATTTTTTGGGTTGTCCCAAAAAATTGTTTTCCTATTACAGAATGATTTGTGCAGTTGACATTGTTTCTAATAAGCGTAACAAATCAAAGGGGAAGAAAATTTAAGAACAGAGTAAAAAACAATATCATGCAAAATCTCATTGGAAATATCAGTCTTATTCACATCATGCATTGCATAGACTCAATGGGATGTCCAACAGTACTCAACAAAAGTTCCCTAAAAGAGAAACATCTTGTGCATTAAAAGTCAAAACTTGTGTTATCACATTTTAAGAAGCTACTGAAATCTACCAATAAATGTCTTGAAGATGTGAAAGTGAAATCTCATACACAAACATATAAAACTGGGAAGTATATAACAATTTCCAGTCACAAAAATGACAACTACGTAGTTAGTATGGATATCTGAGACAAAATGTCATGTCCATGACGCCATAAACTCAAACTCCCCAAACAAAAAAAAAACATATTCAGAATAATTATCATTTACATTGTAAACCTATTCAACATTTATCGTAGAAAACAAGAGAAACAGATAAAAGAAGAGATATACTAGAGTAGAAAGACAACCAATGACAAATTTTTGTAAGGTAGTACAATTGGGAAGTCATCTATTACCTCAACCCGTGGTTGCCCGGGGAGAAGACTTGCAACAGCAGTACCTACTACTGCATGACCTGCTTCATGACGTGCAACTACAGCTTTCTCGTTTCCCTGCAACTTTGAAGTCTTCTTTTCTATTCCCTGTAGCATTACGAATGGAGTTCATTAGGGTCATATTTACATTAATGGTTTAATACAACAGTCTACAAATGCAAAACGAGTACTGAGTAATATAAGTACAACTACGTTATTTACTGCCTAAGGATCTGTTTGGATGGAAGGTTGGGGATGGATTTGAAAGGGAAGGCTTTGGAGAATAGATTCTGATCCAAATGTTATACGAACATATAGTATTGACTAATCCCACAAGCCCCTTCAAAACCCTCCCATGTAAACAGGCCGTAAGTAAAGCGCAAGACCTGAAGAAGTTTCAGAGACTGGAAAAATGAGAGATATCCAAGATATAAAAGATATAAATCCAAGAAACATTAGAGAATCCAAGGGACAAACAGGTAGATGTGCAGTGTTTGTGTGTTGGTGAGACTGTGAGTGAGCGTGTGTGCCGCAAACATAGAGTGGAGGGAGAGGGAGAGAGAGTGTGAGACAGAGACCGCAATTGACCGTTCTACTGCTTGAATGAAATCAAACTTTTCAACCAGAAGCTTAGTTTTCCGTCCTGCCAATAAAGCCGCCTCATTTACTAAATTTGCAAGGTCTGCCCTGAACAACATCCAAAAAGAACAAGGATATTGTTTATACATACACGTTTTTTAAAAACAACACGAGACCATGCCTCATCAAAATATATGCAGAAAAAATACCCAGTAAAACCAGTCGTCATAGAAGCAATATCACCAAGATCGACATCTTGACCAAGAGGAAGTTTCTTCTTCGATACATGTACGTTGAGAATAGCTTCTCTACCAGTCCGATCTGGTGCTTCCACCTTAAATGATTTAGTATATTTTTATAAGTTATTGACGAAAATATATAAAGGTACAAAATGTATACTAAATATAAAACAGCTACAAGGAAAAGGTAAACAAACCATAACCACGCGATCAAACCTTCCGGGGCGTCGAAGGGCAGGGTCTAACACATCAGAACGATTTGTAGCGCCAAGAACAATGACAGCAGAGTTACTGTCGAATCCATCCATCTCCTGCAGAATAATGTTTGAAAATTCATCTCTACCTGTGTAACCCAGACTAGTTAAAAAAGTGGAGCAATATGCATATGAAGTCCTACTGTAAGCAGCTGGTTTAATGTCTGCTCTCTTTCATCATTGCTAACTCGGAATTTACCATCACGGCTCTTAGCCACAGCATCAATCTGATATTCAGACAACATGCATAAGTTATGCTTTAGGATTTTGGTATAGAAGTGCAAACATTAGAGTTCCTACTTATTTTCTTTTTCCTTCTCTTTTTCTTCCTTTTATCCAAGAAGAGGAGATCTGAAGTTGAAGGTTTGTTTCTGCAAGAGGAGATTGTTGTGAAAGGAAAGAGATACCTCATCTATAAAAATGATTGATGGAGCTTCTTTCTTTGCACGAGCAAACAGGTCCCTCACGCGAGATGCCCCCATTCCAACGAACAGTTCTACAAACTCACTTGCAGAGCAACTGATAAAGGGAACATCAGCTTCTCCAGCAACAGCTTTTGCTAAGAGTGTCTTACCTGTCCCAGGTAAGCCTACCTGTGAGATAATCAGAACTGCTTATATTATGGACAGCTACAATCAATCAGATTAACAATTTGGAGATGTCGTTGGAGATATAATAATATTCATATATATGCATAGCAAATACGGTTGGTAACCCCATTAATAATTTAATATTGTACTCCGCACAAAACAATAAAAATGGGGTAGACGACCATATAGTATTGAACTATTGGCTAGTGGGCGAGAGGCAGGCGGTCAAAAGACGGACGGAGAGACAAAGGCCAAAAATAGCAAGGACATTTAAAAAAATTATAATTACTCTTGGAGCTTGTTCTCTTCAACTTATTCTTATTACTTATTATCATATATCAGAAAACAGCTTTAAATATAAACCAGATCAGACCTTAATAAAACCATATGAAACCATATCGGATCCAATCAAATTAGAGGAAGAGAACAAGCTCTTAATACCCGTGCTATTTTCAAATTCGGAGATCAATTTGAGAAGAAGCAAAATGGTTCTTAAAACTGTGTGCGCTTCTTTTAACAGTGAAGGGGTAAAGTCTGGGTACACGCAGCCTCCCCACACCCTACTTTTGTGGGATTCAACTGGGTTGTTGTTGTTGGAGATCAATTTGAGACAGAAGGGGTAGACTCTAAATATAACATAAGTGCTTGGACACTTTAGATCTGGAAGTAATCATTTTTTTTAACAATAGCACAACTTCCCTTAATGTTTCTATGTATAGCAATGATATGTTGCTTTAAAAAACTTTGCATGTATCCTAACAAGTACAAATTTAAATACACTTAACTCACCAGGAGAACACCTCGCGGGGGACGTGCACCAAGTCGTGTATATCTGTCAGGATTCCTTAAAAATTCCTAAGGAGCATGCATAAACTCATCATTAACACCATGTGATGATCAAATGAACAGGATACTATCAACAAATATGCATATTGAAGGAAATATGTGAAGAGTACAAAAATACCACTATTTCTTCTAGCTCCTCCTTGGCCTCATCAACACCTGCAACATCAGCAAATGTGACAATGTCACCTTGCTCACGCACATGCTCTCCTTTAGAACCCCCAGATTTACGGGTCTTGAGCTGACCAGCAGCATTCTAAAAATATGCTGAACTTAATCAGTCTCAAATCTATATACTGCAAAAAATAATAAAAAATAACTCCCAAGGAAAACCACATTAGGGTACATACCATACTCACATTGGACCTATGTAAAAGACCAGCTAGGACAGCAACATGGAAAAGAGCCATCTGGAAACATACAAAATGAACCAAGTTTAAAATAACTTAATACCCATTCACTTCAAAGAATGAAAAAAAAAACCTTCATCTTGAAGACACCAGGCGACGAATTTAATGAAATAATTAATCTCATATTTATCTAAACAATTTATCCCAAAGAACTTGGAAAGAGAATAAGAAAAATAAAAAAAACTTATTACTGCAAAGTATAGCAGGAACAAGTTCTGGATATTTTATTTAGAATCTTAGATTAGACACTTGAATAAAAATTACAGTAGGAAGTAGTGCTAGTAGTTTATTGAGAAACATTAACTGAAAGTCACTCCATATTGGGATAATAGTTAAAGATAGTACAAGAAACTTGTAATCTAGGTAGGGAATTTATAACAGTTGAAATTGAAATCTATCTAACAGTCAAAAGCAGTGGAAAAGAATAACCAAATGCACAATCAAAAGAAGAAAAACACCTGAGACGACGCATAAAACGGCACGATGCCTAGAATGCACTACGCTATCATGCACAGTGTGTTGATGTTCCGGTACCACTTAAGTTGTTTTTGAGAAACAAAACAAATCATCGGGGAAAAAAACAATAATAGGAAATATTCTTAGTAAAGTCTAGTTTTTTTTGTGAGTATATATTAAAGAGACTTCATATCCAGGATCTCATGCTTGTTCTCAGATTCTTTTTCCAATGTATACTAATAGCATTTGGCTGTAAAGGTAATTAACCACTCATTTAGAAAGTAGAAAGTAGTGTCAGCTATTGATGTCTATATAATATTCTCAAATATCACCCATAGAAGCTATGAACAAGACACCTGTGCAGACAGAACAAGAACCCATATAATCCAAACACTTTGGGGTCTAGGGTCAAAATGTAAGGAGTCTTACTATGTAAAAACAGGAAGATGGCAAAAACAGAGGGACTATTTCTGTTAGACCCTAGATGCATTGCTGCATTTACTGCCCAAAACTTCATAGAGAAGTGAGAAGTTTAATGTGTCTTATTCATTTGATTTCGCTCATTATGTGCCTGAAGCTAAAAAATTTCCAATATTCACTCTTTTAGCTCCATTGGCAATGGATGGAAATGGATGCATCAATGTGAAAGTAATTTTCTTTAATATCTCACAGCCAAGAACTTTACCAATGCTGATCCCAAGAACCCGCCAGAACGCTTTTCTGGTGACCCAAACTCCACGTTATTCTCCAGCATCTTCTCATAAGGAGTCTTGATATCATCAGGCCGTGTTGTGGTGTACAAAAGCCTGTTGGTGTGCTCAGACTCCTGCAGCTTACTGCTCCCACTCCCAGCCTCGCTCTCAATCACACCACTCATCCCTTCATTCTTCAACTTGAATATGATGTGAACTCCATCAACCTCCACTTTCTGAACCTGATCTGTGTTTACCTTATTCAAGAACTCGCTGTAAGGAACACTTACAACTGCAAGAGGAGCCATTTGCTCCACCCCAGGCAAAGGAATCCCTGGACGGAGCAATCTCATGAAGAACATAACTAACCCCAATTGCAATAACACTCCAATTTCCTGTGCTTGAATTATGGGTTGCCAGCGCCACTTCGACCACCACAAGTCCCCTTTCCCTTGACTTTCTTTCCGAGATGAACCTGAACTTGAACCGGAACCAGGAGATGATTTACCCTCAGTGGTAGAAGCATCCTTTGGGTCATTCGAATCAGTGCCTTGTTCACATGAACTATTAGCCCTAACTATAATCCCTCTAAATCTGAGGCACCTGTTCTGCAGGAAATTCGAAGAAACCCTAGGTGGAGCTCCGAGCAACGAAGGATTAACGATCAAATTACTCGAACTCCCTTGGAAAAGCCAACAACGATTGCAAGAGGCTATTGTCTGCCGGTAAAAGTACTTGGGATTCAATTGCCAGTTCAACGAAATTTGGGCGTGAATTATCGGCTGGAGACCTTCCACTGTACCCATTTTTCAGACGGAGAAAAGAAAGCGAGTCGGAGATGGATAACAGATAGATACGAAATCGCGTATATGTTTCAGATTGACAAGGAGCATTTGGATAGGATGGGGACGATGATGTACGGATGGAATGGACTCGAGACTCCGGCCCAGTAACTAAATGTATTGTCCAAATCCACTTAAAATGGTCCAGCCTTCGGGTTTGGACGGATAGCCTCGCCCTTGCCCATCCTTGTTAAAAGTTACAACAAGGATGTGTGACCACTCACCAATAGGGGTGGACACGGTAAGGTTCCGGGCCGGTTCCGGTACCCAGACCGGCAGTTCCGGTACCGGACCGGCCGGTTTCGGCCACCTCCCAATTTTATTTTATTTTTGCTTTTTTTTAAAATTTTTAAAGTGTAAAATTGTAAATTTGCAATTGTTTAAGGAAAGAATGAAATAAAAAATCTAAAAATGTAGTTGTTATTTAAATATTGTAAAATGAGTAATACACGAACTGAAGAACAACTATATTTAATATCCTAACGGTTCAAAAAAAGCGACGAGATAAAGAACTGTAAAGAAACCCTCGAAAGAGCTTATATATCGCTCACCTAAAAAAATCTAATTACATATTTAACTTATTCCTCAGAACTCAGACTTCCATCTGTGGTTGCATTCATGTAATGCTCCGAATTGAATTCGTACCCTGACTCTTGAGCTCGACGTCTTGCCAAGAGCCAATCTTGGTTGCAAACAAGTGTTTCAAGAGATTCAGCGTTAAGACAACTTCGGTAGTCGGTTAGAATGTTGCCGCCAGCACTGAATTCTCGTTCCACTGCTACGGTTGATACCAGGACGGACAACACTTGTCTTGCTAGCATTCCGAGACATGGGAACATGTGCTCATTCCGCTTCCGCCATCCGTGGACGTCAAACTCCACGTCGTCGTCGTTGTCGTAATCGCATGGCACCCCTTGGTACATAGCAAGTTCGTTGTGCGAGCTTACTGTTGTACCACTTGAACTCGTCGACGACTGAGCACACTTCCCTTTCTTTGCAAGAAGCCCACCGACTATTCCTTTAAAACCTTTTTTTGATTTGGGGGGCGGAGGAGGTGCTGTTTCTTCTGGTACATTACCGTATAACCCTTGATATTCCATAAACAAATTCTCAAAAAGAGTTATGTCATTATCTCCTTCTTTTTCCCATTCTATTAAAAGGTTGTAGTAATAACTATTTTCATCTAAAAAACAAGTGTAGTAATAGTCAATTAGAATTTTAAAATTTTCCATCTTAAAGCGTGGATCACAAATAATACCTATTTTATAAATATCAAGAATGTACAAATAATAAGCACACCATTTATCTTTCATAGGAGAGACATAAGGGTACAAATCTGGATCAGCCAAACTTTCACGAAAATATGTTGTGATTGTAACGCACTCTTTAAAAAATGTATTTGTAGTTGGTTGGTAAACATGCGAAAAACTAAGAGTTGCGTTATTAAAAACTTCTAATACGGTATTCAATTTTTCAACAATAACAAATTGAATAGGTGAAATGATTAAACTGTTATGTGTATTTATTTATTCCGATTAGGCTCAGGTCACCCGTAAAAATCGGTCCGTAGTTGTGCACTACAAGGGTACCAAAAGGAGCAACACCCCAACCCAACCTCGCCACACTCCACTCACAAAGAAACGGAGAAAAACAGAGATCAACTCACAAAGGAAGAAAGAAACCCACACGGAAGTCTCACAAAGAGAGAAAGGAGTTTATTTTGCACGGTTAAAAACTCAAAAGGGAAGCCTCAATTTATAGTGGAGATTTAGTAGCTAAGCTTTTTTTTAACCAAAAACACTCAATTCATTACTAACTCCAAAGTTTTGTACACACTCATCAGACTTCTAACCACAATCATCTACCTTACTTTTTTATACATAAAATAAAAATTTATATAGCTAATAACATAGTCTCTAGCCTCCTCTACCGTACACCTGTTTTTGTGAGCTATTTTGTTTCTAGCTCTCCAAATACTGTAAAGACACGCTACCCATATAGCTGCAATCTTCATCTTTGTGGTATTTCCCTTTCCTTTCATCATTGTATCTTCCATCTCCTCTACGCTATTAGCTTGGAACAAGATGTTATATCTATCAAACACTTGCTGCATCACCCACTTTGCATATTTACAGTCCCAGAATAGGTGCTTGGCCGTTTCATTCTCCTCTTCACACAATCCACATCTCATATCCACAGGTAGGAATCTCCCCAATCGATCTTTAGTCTGCAGTTTTCCACGCATGTACAGCCATATCACTACCTGAAATTTGGGTGGTGTGAATTTATTCCACACCCATTTTGTCCATAGTGGTTTAGCTCCTTCAGCCTGGAGCCAGTTATACCCCTCCTTCACTTTGTAGTTTTTGCTTGTTGGCATTGGTCTAAAAACCTCTCTAACTTTGATCATAGCTTTCCAATATTGGCATGAATCCTTTCTAGGTAGATGGGCTTAGGTTAGGAATAAAGGTTGGGCTTGAGTAAATGGGCTGCTGGGTTGGGTGTCAAATATTATTAATATGTTTGGGCCAACCCCAAATAAATTAACAATCTCCACCTTTGGCCCAAAGTAGTGCACATAGTTTGACAAGGAACCGCGGGACTCATCATAGCATAATAACCACTAAATGTGTAATCAACAAATGAGAACACACGTAGTGGTGGAGAGTTCACTAAGTACTCTCAAGTCACGAAGACTAGGCAACATCACAAAGCATGCCAAAAATAACTCAGGAAGAGTCGAACTCTACCATTGGGTCATCGAGTTCAAAAAACAAAAAAGAAAAGAAGAAGTCACAAAGACAAAAAAGAACAAAATATCAATACACAATCAAAGAGATAGGTTTAAAATCTTTTGACATAAGGTAAATTTTTCAACAGGTAAACACTTAGTACCCATGTCAGCTGGATTAGACTCCGTAGGAATTTTCTCCAGCATGACAATGCCCTTTTCGACTATGTCTCTAATAAAATGAAATCTAACATCAATATGTTTTGTTCTATCATGAAAAACAGGATTTTTGCATAGTTGAATGGCAGATTGACTATCAGAAAAAACAACCACATTCTTATCAAGCAAGCATATTTCAGATAAAAGACCTTTAAGCCAAATGGCTTCTTTAAAAGCATCTGTGGCTGCAACATACTCAGCCTCAGTAGTAGATAAAGCAACAATGTGTTGAAGTTGAGATTTCCAACTAATGCAAGAACCACACAAAGTGAACACGTATGAAGTAGTAGATTTTCTATTATCCCTATCATTTGAATAGTTAGAATCCACATAGCCAATCAATTTAACACTTTTATCACTTCTTGAAAAAGTTAAACCAACATTCCTAGTAGATTTCAAGTATCTCAAAAGCCATTTTAGAGCATTCCAATGAGCCATACCAGGATTAGACATGTATCTACTCAAACAACTAACAGCATATGCAATATCAGGCCTAGTGCTAATCATAAGATACATCACAGAACCAATAGCATTCGAATAAGGCACACTTTTCATTTCATTAATTTCAGCTTTAGTTTTAGGGCACATATCCTTACTCAACACAAAGTGAGCAGCTAAAGGAACATCCACAGGTTTAGCATCAGACATAACAAATTTACTCAAAATCTTATCAATGTAGGAATTTTGATTTAAAACAAGAGTAGATTTCTTTCAGTCCCTAACAATATTCGTGCCAAATATTTTTCTAGCATCTCCAAAATCTTTCATATCAAAATTTTTGCAAAGATAATTTTGAACATGCTTAATAGATTTTAAGCTAGGACTAATGATTAGCATATCATCCACATAAAGGAGAAGAAAAACAGGAACAGAGAAAGTGTTCTTGAAGTACAAGCAGTGATCAGCATTACTTCTCCTAAAACCAAAGTTTTTCATGCAATTATCAAATTTAATGTTCCATTGCCTAAGTGATTGTTTTAAACCATACAAAGCCTTTTTTAACAAGCACACATGATTAGGCAACTTAGGATCAACAAATCCTTCAGGTTGGTGCATATAAATATTTTTATCAAGATCACCATGTAAGAAAGCAGTAGTAACATCCATTTGTTTTAATTCCCAATTATACCGAGCAACTAAAGACAACAAGATTCTAATTGTGGTGAACTTGACAACAGGAGAAAAAATTTCTGCATAATCTATTCCCTCCTTTTGAGTAAATCCCTTAGCCACAAGTTTAGCCTTAAACCTAACATTTTCAGGTTCTTGCTTAATTTTAAACATTCACTTACAGTCCACAAGAGAACAATTATCAGGTTTTGGCACAAGTTTCCACGTTTGGTTAACACGAAGGGATTCCATCTCACATTTCATAGCACTAACCCATTTTTCAGAACATTTAATTAGATTCTAATGCTTCACGATAAGTCTTAGGTTCATCACACTCAAGGGATTCAAACACATGAAAAGCAAATTCAGACATATTACAGTCATCAACATATCTCGCAGGTTTGCTAATAGTTCTTTTATTTCTATCTCTAGCAAGTTGATAGTCATGCAAATCATTTTCAACATGTGATTCTACACTATCATGCTCCGCCTCATTAGAAATAGTCTCATCTTCATTAGTGTGTGAATCATCAACATGTTCATTAGTTTCTACATGCACATAAGTAGGAATGATAACAGGCAATTGCTCCACCTCATTTGGAGCCACATTTTCAACATTGGGAATAGGCAAGGACAAACAAGGAAAATTATTTTCATTGAAAACAACATTTCTACTTATCACAATTTTGAAACCTGGTTCATCTTTTACCCACAACCTATAACCCTTTACCCCGTTAGGATATCACAAGAAAACACATAGTTTAGATCTTGGTTTGAGTTTATCATTCATTTGATGCACATAACCAGCACAACCAAACACACACACGTTTGATAAATCTAAGGGTTTACCCGAGAAAGTAACTTCTGGGCAATTCCCTCCTAAAGGTATAGATGGAGACCTATTGATCAAATAAGCAGCAGTGCAAACAGCTTCACCCCAAAATTTTTTAGAAAGTCCAGAAGTAGCTAACATGGCCTTCACCCTCTCTAAAAGAGTTCTGTTCATCCTCTCAGCAACCCCATTTTGTTGAGGCGTGTAAGGAACAGTCTTGTGTCTTTTAATACCCCAAGTAACACACAAATTATCAAGTTGTTTGTTGCAAAATTCAAGGCCATTATCTGTCCTAAGTGTTTTTATTTTCTTTCCAGTTTGGTTCTCAATCAAAACTTTCCAGTTTTTAAATTTATCAAAAACTTCATATTTTTGTTTCAAAAGTAAGACCCAAACTTTCCTAGAATAATCATCAATTATGGAAAGAAAATATTGGTTCCCTCCGTGAGTGGAAACACTTGCGGGACCCCACACATCGGCATGTAAATATTCAAGCAAATCAGAACACTTAGTTCGAGTAACGGGATTTGGGTTACGAAAACTAACGCATGTTTGTTTTCCAAGCACACAAGATTCACAGAAAGGAACATGCATATGCTTATCACTACCCAAGTGTCCATTTTTATGCAATATTTCAAGTCCTTTATTACTCATGTGACCCAACCGTTTATGCCATAGAACAGAATTATCAACCACAGAATTTGCATGCTCACAAACAGGTTCAGCTTTGTACACATACAAATTATTTTTCTTTTCAGCTTTGAAAACAACGATTGAACCCTTCATGATTTTCATAACACATTTCCCCCATTTTCCCTCAAAACCCTCACTTTCAAGAGATGCACAAGAAAGCAAATTATAAGACAAATCAGAAACATGTCTAACATTCTTTAAGTTCACAATAGATCCAGAGTTAAATTTAAGACACACATCTCCAATTCCAAAAACTTTGCATTTCTTTTCATTAGCCATGGACACAATACCATTATCAAGCTCTTGATAGTTTGAAAAAGGTTTTTAAATTGTGACATATGAAAGGTGCAACCAGAATCAACTAGCCAATCAGATTCACACAGATAATCCGATAGCACAGAGTTCAAATAAGCATAATCTTTTATCATTAGCACATCACCAAAGTTGTTTGATTCACTAGCCATATTAGCATGATCTTTTTGCTGAATTTTCTTAGGCTTAGAACAACTATTACTAAGGTGACCATATTCATTGCAATTATAGCATTTTCTTGTTTTTTATTTGGATCTAGACTTACCCCTTCTCTGGTTGAATCTTCTCACATTTGAGTTATCATTGTTAGCATGTTTATGGTTTTGAAATTTATTCAAAGTTCTACCCCTCACATGCATAACCTCCCCAGAATTTTTATCACTCTTAGAATTTTTCAACTCTAATTCCTTACTCTTGAGACCATTCACAACAACATCAAGAGAAATATTATCCCTACCATATTTAATTGCAGATTTAACATCACTGTAGGATTCGGGAATAGCATTCAAAAGAGCAATAGGGGTGTAGTCGTCAATATGTTTATCACCGGTTAATTTAATATCAGAAATCAGTTTGGTGAAAAAACATCTAGATTTTCTTCTATGTCTTTACATATCCAATCTAAACATGAAACATTTTTCAAGTAAGAAAATCTTATTTGACAAAGAAGTTTTAGTATAAAGTTCATCAAGTTTATTCCAAATATCTTTAGCACATTCCAAAATACCAACTTTTCTGATCACACAGTCAGTCAAGTTCAAGTAAATTATGGAACATGCAATTTCATTCATTTCAACTTTTTTCTCTTTAGCGTCTGTTTCTAGATATGAATCACTAACAGCCCTATAAACTTTTTGATGAACAAGAACAAACTTCAATTTTTGTTTCCAAATACTAAAATCAGTTTTTCCATTAAAAGGAGTCAAAACATACTGATTCATAGTAGACATAACCACAAAGGAGAAAAAATAATAAAAAAATCACCACAAAGGAGAAAAAACCCACAAAAGAGAATAAAAACTGAAAAAATCAACAACACAGAGGCACGTAGAATTTGGCCTAAATTTTTCCGAATTTGGCTCACGTGTTTGAAGCAATCGCACGAACAACCCAAGATTATTATGTTAGAAAAAATTGCTTACACAATCCCGTTGTTCTTTCACACGAGCACAAACTATAGTGGAATTAGGCAATCGGAAATAATGAAGTGGAATTAAACAACCCTAAAAAAATGCTACGAAAGCAAAGGGATAAAGAGTTGTGTACCTGGGCGAATCTAATGTCTAGATTCGACTTACCTATTCCGCAGAGGAATGAAATTGAGAGCGCCGGCAGCGGATGATTGAACAGTCGTTGGAATTTTTTGCTTCTCCTCCACGGGCGTGCGCTTTCTTCTGCTCTAACGGATCTTTTCTACTTCTTTTTTTCGCTGGTGAACAGACTAGGGGAACACAGCACTGATTTATTTTTCTTTTTGTGATGATGATGATAAATGGGGCAGTGACCGAAAAAGAGTACCACTAAATGGTGACCACAAAAAATTATCCCACTAGGGGATTGACACTTTGACTTAAGGAAAAGACAACAAAAGAAAGAACAAACCCAGAAGAGTAGATCCGAAAAGAGAAAAGAACACCCCACGAAATTAAATAAATACTGAGCACAAACCAGGCTCTGACACCACTATTGCGTGTATTTATTTATTCCGATTAGACTCAGGTCACCCGTAAAAATCGGTCTGTAGTTGTGCACTACAAGGGTACCAAAAGGAGCAACACCTCAATCCAACCTCGCCACACTCCACTCACAAAGAAACGGAGAAGAACAGAGATCAACTCACAAAGGAAGAAAGAAACCCACATGGAAGTCTCACAAAGAGAGAAAGGAGTTTATTTTGCACGGTTAAAAACTCAAAGGGGAAGCCTCAATTTTTAGTGAAGATTTAGGAGCTAATTAAGGTAAGCTTAATTAGGTTAGGAATAAAGGTTGGGCTTGAGTAAATGGGCTGCTGGGTTGGGTGTCAAATATTATTAATATGTTTGGGCCAACCCCAAATAAATTAACATAAACAGAGTTCATCCCTAAAAAATTCAGCAAGTTCCTCTTTGTAGCTTAGAATCTGTGCTATTAACTTGTAAGTACTATTCCATCTAATGTTGATATCTTTGGCAAATGTTATTTGTCTTCTACCCTTAGACTTACAGAATGTCTTCTAGGACTTCAAATAAGACGACTACCCCAAATTTTTCTAGTTCCATCTTTAATATCCGTCAAACCCCCCCATAGCTTCTAATCCCCGTTGAACACATAAATTTAAAACATGACAGGCACACCGTTAATGCAGAAATCTACCCATAGTCGTAGTAGGGGGGCAAATTTCTTTAAGTCTATGAATAGCAGCAGTATTATTAGTAGCATTATCAAAACCAAATGCAAACACTTTATCAACTAAGTTGTATTCCCGTAGAATACTATGAAGCAATAGAAAAATATTTTCAGCAGTATGAGAATCATTGAAATCACAAAATGCAAGAACACGTTTATGCATAATCCAATCACTATCTATCTAATGACAAGTAACACTCATATAAGACAAATTATGATATGTTTCCCCACAAATATCAGAACAAATAATAATACGAGAATTAAAATTGAGAAAAAAATTTGCCAAATTTATTTTTCAAGTTTATACTGTCGAATAATTTCTCGTTTAATTGTTTTTCTTGAAAAACCTCTTGCTTGAGGGTTTAATGCCTGTTGACAATAATCAATAAATCCAAGTTTTTCAGAAAACATGTATGGAAAATTTTCTTCACAAATCATTTCGGTCATTTTTTGCTTATTTTGCTCGTCGCTATAAGCAAAAAGGCCGCCCTTAACCCTGTTAGCAAACCGAGAAATTTGGGTTTGCACTTCTTGTCGTTCCTTCTTTTTCGCCGCGTATTTGGCATACTCCACGGGATGCCTTGACCTTAGGTGTTTTTTCGGACCACCATAACCGCCGAAAACTCCCATTTTAATGACGGTGGCACAATATTTACAAGTTCCATAAACTATGCCATCTTTTGTTTCTTTTTCAAAATGATAAACAAATAAATCTGATTTTAATTTTTTTTACCTTTGTCCGGACCTTGAGAGGTCTTGGGCTCACCTGCCTCCTCGTCGACGTCGTTGCTGTGCGGTGTAGGCTCACCCTAAAATTATTATTATAGGGTGTTACAAAATTTCTACGGAGAAGAAGTAGTAGATAAGAAAAAAAGAAATGAAAGAGAGAGAGGGGGAGAGAGAGACCAGCAATGTAGATCTTGGAGAAGATGAGAAGAGAAATAATGGTGTAAATTATCTCGACCGGAACATCGTTTTTAGCCGGGCAAGAACGATAAACTAGTCTAACAAAATATACCAAAATATAAATACAAGATTTTTGACGTGGAAATCGAATCGGGAGAAAACCCTAGACCTTTTTTTGCGGTACCTTGCCAACGGAGGATATTTATTAATATCGGGGGGTTGTATACCGTACATGATTTGGGCTCGGAAGCTATAGTAATGGAAGCTTAAAAGCTTATTGAAGAACAGCAATACAAAAATTCTAGAGAGAGAAAGAATAATGGGCAGGGAAGGAGTGTCATTGGCCCCCCTTTGATGAAGGAGAGCCCTCCTTTTATAGGAGTAGCAAGAGCATCTAAGGGAGAATATTCTCTTATTATTTTATTAAACAGGCCCGGTTTGAGTGTTTTTCGTAAATAATCGGGAAATGTGGACCGAGCCACGTATGATTTCCCATCAAAAAGTCATCCACTTTTTTAAGTTGTGAGAATCATCAACTTAATAAAGTAAACAAGTCCTCCGAGTGCTATCTTCAGTCTTCGTACTTTAGATTCATGGCCAGATGATATAGCTAGTCCTCCGAGTCTTCATTAATTCTCTAATTTCTTGAATGAGATGTTTTTCCTGTAAAAAAACTAGATTTCGTACCCGTGCGTTGCACGGTCTTTAATGTGTGATAGTGTATGGTTTAAGAGTAATTAATTTAGAAATTATATACTCCCTCCGTCTCAAAAAGTTTGTTACGTTTAGAAAAAACTGCGTCCCGTAAAGTCCGTTACATTTCTATTAAAAAACCACTTTTACCCCTTACTTTTTCATACCCTACCCACACATCATACCTTTTTCCTAATAATCTACTTATCACATTCTACTTTTACCCATCACATCAAGGGTATTTTTGGAAAGTTAATACCAAAATATCCCTCTCTTAATTTCTCAAAAAGTCAAACCGTCCCATTCTTTTTGGGACGGAGGGAGTATTTTAGAAAAAAATAGAAATTATATAGAGAAAGCATACAAAAGACATATTATTTGATCCACTTCTCACAATATAAAGCATTACATATTAATGTTGAAGATAATTACAAAATACTATACTAATAAGAAAGTAAGGATTCTACCATGCTTCTTTATAAATTACATTCTTTGTGATATTCGAAAATACTTCATACCTAATCTTTTTACTGGCACCACTTTTCAATGACACATTACACTCATATTCTCTGTAATAGAAAGAGAATAAA
>OOIL02001568.1:341846-364112 GCA_900332095.2 Cuscuta campestris | reverse complement strand
ATGGGAATGACTTGATGATTTCAAAGAAGGACAGGTCATGGGAATGACTTGATGATTTCAAAGAAGGACAGGTCATGGGAATGACTTGATGATTTCAAAGAAGGACAGGTCATGGGAATGACTTGATGATTTCAAAGAAGGACAGGTCATGAGAATGACTTGATGATTTCAAAAGTGATAGATCAACATAAATATACTTCCCGCCCTTGATGACTTCCTCACAAGGACGGTAAGTGGAGGACTTCTTGATGGGTATATCCCTATACCCGACCCGGTCAACCCATTAATCTATATTTACACCATCAGGGGGGTTGTACACGGTACATGATTTGGGCTCGAAAGCCATTAATGGAAGCTTAAAAGCTTTTTGAAGAAAAAAATACAAGAATTCTAGAGAGATAAAGAATAATGGGCAGGGAAGGAGTGTTATTGGCCCCCCTTTGATGAAGGAGTGCCCTCATATTGAATTCTATGTGTGGGGAGGATTTGATGTGTTTATTAATTTCCCCTATGACTATTATTATTTTACAATACACTAATCAAATATATAATTTTGATAGAAAACTATGCCATGTAGATACAAATTTCGCCATGTCATACGCCACGTGTCTCCACTACAACTCATGAACTCTCCTTTATATATACTCCCTCCGTCCACAAATAAACTTTACATTACGCGTTACGATGTTTGATTGAAGTTATTTTCAAATCATTTTATATGAAAAATGGTGTAGAATTGAAAAATAAAAATTACATATTAAAAAACTATATCAAAAGATATACAAAACTAGAGGTGACATGACTATATTATTTTATCAAATGAGTGACGAAAATAGGCTAACAAAGTGAATAAAGTTTGACTATGTGAATAGTGAACGTAAAGTTTATTTGTGGACGGGGTATATATATATATATATATATATAGACACATACATACATACATACATACATACATACATACATACTAGACCTGTGCAAATAAGGATCTGGGCCGGGCTTGATACAAATTATTAGCCCATTTGCATGGGCGGGCTTGGCCCGGCCCGGATTTGATGGACTAAACTCTTTACCCATACCCGCCCACTTTAGCGGGCCGAACTGCCCACCGGGCCGGGCCGGATAAAACATCAAGTAAATCTTTTTCACACAAAAAAATCAAAAAGAAAATATTGAACTCCTTTTCAAATATTTAAAATAAAAGTACAACTCGCCACATTTACATAGAAAACATAATAATAATATTGTTACATAACTAATAAACCAATCATATAGATTCATTAAAACACTATTAATTTTTTTAAGAGGGGTGAGTGATATGAACTATTATACATGAATTAAAGAAAATGTTAAAATTTATAATGTCTAGATAATTAATAATAAAGTAAATGTATTTAATGAATATGGGCGGGCCTATTGGCCCGGATGGGCTAAAAGTAATTTCCAGATCCGCTCAAATAGAATTCGGGCTTGGGCCGGCCCGCCCATATGGGTATTAAAGATTATCCATATCCGCCCATTTTAAAGGGCGGGCTGGGCGGGCCGGACGGGCCAACCCTTGTTTGCACAGGTCTAATACATACATACATACATACATACATACATACATACATACATACATACATACATACATACATACATACATACATACATAAATACATACATATATATATATATATATATGATAGGATATTGATGTATTATAAATTCTAGTATCACACCCGTGCGTTGCACGGGTCATATTTCCCTTACTAAATTAAGATCATTTTTGAATGATAGTAAATGATATCTAATATATGTAGATTTTATTATTTTTATGTATAAAATTTTTTTGCTTTACTAATTTCGAAAGACTTCTTTATAAACTACATTATTCGTACAATTTGTGGAAACATTGTCTCCGTTGCATATCAGAATCTTTAAGCCACTACGAGTTTTTACTCTTGAAACTACAACATACAATGTAAAAGTGTTTGCAATTAACCCTATTTATACTATGAAAAGTTTTTTGCTTATTCTAATTTCCTTTTAAGATTTTTTTTAAATTACAATGTGTATAAGATAATTTTTGCTGATTCTTTTTTTCACAAAAAACACACATTTCATATTACTTCTTCAACCAACCACATACGTCAGGTTTCTCAACTAATTACACCATACATCTATACGAAAAATAGTCTCCTCTATAGAACAGGCTTTTTGGTATATCACTTTGTTCCTCATTCTCCATATGCTGTATATGCATCCAGCCCACACTGCCCATAACTGTGTCTTTCTCCTTCTGGTTGAGAGCCGCTGCCCGGCCATACTCCTCCATATCCTGTAACTTAGTCATTTTGCATTGTAAGTTAAAGACAGGTATTGAGGATTCTTTGTGCTGCTTCACATTCCCAAAAGAGGTGATCATCTGTTTCAGTAGCATCCCCACGCAACACGCATTCAGTCTCAATCTTTAAGTATTTGCACATCCTTGCTTTGGTTTGTAGCCTCCTTTTCATTAGCAGCCAGATAATAAATCTGAATTTAGGAGGGGTGCTTTTGTTCTAAACATATGCATGCCTTAAACCAAAGAGAAAAAGAGGAACATAGGTAAACATAGGTAGGAACCACGACATACCAAAGCGAGAACCGTAGGGTGACTTTCATAGAAATTGAGATCATTAAAGGAAGGTCTTAAAAAACGACTAAGATAAGGAATCTCGTCAATTAAGAAAAGTTGTAAACCAATGAGAAAAATATGTGTGCTATGTAGAATCAAAATATATATACATTACATGTTTTGTGTTACTTGTCATTTCAACATTTTAATTTATTACACCTTTTTGGTTTACTTACCATTACAAAATTTTATTTTATTACACACGTAATAAAATAAGAAAATCATTTTATTTATTTCATAGGTTCTTACAATGTACTCCGTATTTATTATTCATTCTTGTAAAAACCGTGTATAAGGTAATTATTTTATTTAAAATACGTATGAAGTTAAAATGAAACACAGTACCGTGATAATTAATTTTTGTATAACACCATATCATAAATTTTATATACTTTTAATTACGTTTTTATACACATATTACATCTTAATTTGTAAATATATATTAATTACGTTTTTAGTGTTACTTACCATTTCAACATTTTATTTTATTACACACCTTTTTGGTGTTACTTACCACTTCTGTGTTTTTTATCTTAATTTATAAATATGAATTACGTTTTTGGTGTTTTTTGGTGTTACTTACCATTTCAACATTTTAATTTATTACACACAATTTTTGTTTTAGTTGCCATTTCAAAATTTTATTTTATTACACACGTAATAAAATAAGAAAATCATTTTATTTATTTCATATGTACTTCAGTGTATTTATTATTCATTCTTATTTAAACCGTGTTAATTAATTTTTTATAACACCGTATTATAAATTTAATATACCTTTGATTACATTTTTATGCACACATTAAGTCTTAATTTTAAAATATTAATTACATTTTTGTGTTACTTAGCATTTCAATATTTTATTTTGTTACACACCTTTTTGGTGTTACTTACCATTTTTGTGTTTTTAATTACATCTTTATTTATAAATATAAATTATGTTTTGGTGCTTCTTACCATTTCAACATTGTAATTTATTACATACCTTTTTTGTGTTACTTACTATTTCAATTGGCAGATTCACATTAACCAGTTACCTATTCAAATTTGGCAATTACCATTTGTTTGTAAGTGATGACCATTTGGACGGAAAAACAAAATGGGAATTTTTCTCCTCTTTTTATTAAATAAAGTATAGATATGATGTTATTAGAATTGATCTCTTACTCCAATTTGCGTTGTTTGGGTGTTAATAAAATTAGTTGAATAATTTTAAAAAATAAAAATGGATTGTAACAATTAAAAATTTAAATTAAACGAATACAATATTAAAATTATGAAATATGGAGTACTGCTTTAATAAAAGAGAAAGTTTAACATGTTTAATATTAAAATTACAAATGGAAAAAAATAATAACATGTTAAATTGTAAAAAAAGTATTTTAGACGGGCGTGACGGTCTGCTGCAAATCCTGCAATGGACTGTCACCCGTCCTCTTTGCCTGCGTCGGGACGTCTGGCACTGATGGAAACTTGCAGCAGAACCCCGTTGCTCGGCTCCTATTCTCCCAGTGTGACGGTTCCATTGCAAGCTAAGTGCTCTTAGGCCACCCGCATTGGGCGGATTAGAAAGAAGGAGTAGTAGCTGTAGTCCGGAGGCCTTGTCGCATTAGCCGGAGGAGTGGAAGGAGAATCTCGATTTTCAAGGCAAGAGCGGAGAGCTTCTACTCCGCAGAGAAGGAAAAAAAAGATAAGGCATCGGTCTAATGTCGTAATTCCACGTGCTTGCATTTTTTTCTCCAACCGTCCAAGCTTCTACTCCATCCGTTCTTAAAAACACTTCCTCTTTCATTTTTTTTCACTTCCAAGAAAACACTTCCCTTTTCTATTAAAAAACCACTTTTACCCTTACTTTTTCATACCATACCTATCACATCATACTTTTTCTCTAATAATCTATCCATCACATCTTACTTTTACCCATCACATCAGGGGCAAAATTGGAAATCAACTACGGAGTATAATTTAACACTTCCTTATTTTTGCCCCCAAATCAAATGGGAAGGGTTTTTCCAAACGGAGGGAGTAATTTTTTTGCAAGTAAATTAATTTTTTAAAAGAAAGATTAAATTATTTCTGAAAAATATATTATTAATTTTTTTAAAATATGGATAAAGCATTGTCTCAAATAAATAAAAATAATACTACTGTCTCAAATAAATAAAAATAAAATATTTTTATAAATAAAAATAAAAAATTTTACTAGTCCTTTTGATGTAGAAGAAAAAAAGAAGTAACGAAGAAGCTGTGAGCTGGGTCCACAAACACTAACGTGGTTGAGAGATGTAAGATGTAGTCCTCCATGTAGTAGTCCTCCTAATGTGGATTGTCTTAGGACGGAACACATTAAAATAAGAAGAGTAAATTTTCAAAATAGTCCTTTGTAAGAAAGGGTTTTCTCAAATTAGTCCTCAATAAATTTTAATTACCTACATGGTCCTCTATAATTGAGATTTATTCCCAAAATAGTCCTTTCTAATAAGGTGTTTTCCCAAATCAGTCTTCAATAAGTTTTAATTACCTATGTGGTCCTCTATAATTGAGATTTATTCCCAAGATAGTTCTTCGTAAATAATGTTACTCAAATGAAGATTAATTGATGATATTTTTTCTCTGCTAAATTTAGAAATAATTCTTAAAATAATCATTTATAATGAAGTGCTTTTCCAAAATGAGTTTTCTAATTAAAGATTGGTATTTGATTTGAAATTTAAAAGATTTTTTTAAGTTTTAAATAATTCATAAATTATTTATGAGTAAATTCTCAAAATGGTCCTTTGTAATAAGGTATTTTACTAAATCAGTCCTCAAATAAGGATTAATAGAAAGATATTATTTTGATCATCCAAATTTAAAGTATATTCTCAAAACAATCATTTCTTACAACTAAATGTAAAATTCAAAAAATACATTGACTATAAATAATTTATGAATTATTTAAAACTTAAAAAAATCTTTTAAATTTCAAATCAAATACACATCTTTGATTAGAAAAACCATTTTGGGAAAGCACTTCATTATAAATGATTATTTTAAGAAATAATTCTAAATTTAGCGGATAAAAAATACCCTCAATTAATCTTCATTTGAGTAATATTAGTTACGAAGGACCATTTTGGGAATAAATCTCAATTATAGAGGACCACGTAGGTAATTAAAACTTATTGAAGACTTATTTGGGAAAATACCTTATTACAAAGGACTATTTTGGGAATAAATTCCAATTATAGAGGACCACGTAGGTAATTAAAACTTATTGACGACTAATTTGGGAAAATCACTTATTACAAAGGACTATTTTGGGAATTTACTCAAAAAAGAATAATGCTATTTGTACCCCATTTTGCAGTGGCGGAGCCAGGGTCAAGAGCTCGAGGGGGCACTACACTAGTACAAGATCCGAGGACAAAAGATAACGTGAAATAATAAAAAATAATATTTTATTCGAAATAAGTATTCAAATAATTAAAATAAAAGAGTTTAAAAAAAGAATTTCTTTATTGAAATTTTGAATTTCAAAATGATTGTCACTTTAATTGAACATAAAACAAAATAATTTGATTAAAAAAATCTTAACATACACCAACTTAATGAGAAAATTTAAAATACTAATTTATCTTCTCCAAATTAAGTTATACTATGTGCAGTTGGGAAAAAATACGGTAAAAAATAATAGTGAAGGGATTTAGAGACTTACCAAATTTAAAAAGTTTAACTTTTACAATTTTTTATTTTTTTGTATATAAATTGAGTATAAATTTAGTAAACTACGGGGTATAATTTTTAAAATTAAAGTATGAGTCTTTTAAAACAAAGAACAAATTAACTAGTCATTAGCTCCTACAAGAACAAATTAACTAGCCACAAATTAATTTACTTTCTGTACTTCATACTTCCTCCGTCCCAAATTATTTGCCACGTTTACTATTTGAACCATCGCGAGAACTTTTGTTTATTTCTACGTTTTCATTGATCATTTGATAAAATAAAATATTCTTGACACCTCTTATTTCGAAGAACTTTTTATGTAGTTTTTTGATATGTAATTTTTATTTTTTTATTTCTTTACCAATATGTAAATAAAATAAATTGAAAAAACTTGATATTTTGCCTCGGTAATAGAAATGTGACAAATAATTTGGGACGGAGGGAGTATTTTTTTTGTTATTCTTTGGTCAATTGGCAATTGCCTCAATTGGGCTATGGGCTGGGTCAAAGCCCAAAGTAGTTATTTTAAAACCAACTTGATACGACGCCGTTTTTTCTTTCTTCGGCACAGGCAAGTCGGCAACTGTTCTTCTTCTTCGATGTTCTGTGATCGGCTGCCGGACAGCGACAAATCTGGGGGGGCGAATCCGGCCTCCCATCGCCGATTCGCAGCGGCACTATGTCGGTTTACTATGCCGGAAAATCGCCGAGGGGGCAAGTGCCCCACCGCAAGGATGCACCAACATTTTGTGTTGGTGTAATGCTAATTTTTGTTAACACACCAACACTTTGTGTCAGTGTAAATTTGTGTTAACGCATCAATATTTTGTGTCAGTGTGAACCATCAAACTGTTGGTGCATATCTTTGATGTACAAATGAGGTAGAAAAGAGGTACAAAGTTTCTGTACATGTAGCATGCTTCTTAAAAAAAGAGATCCACGGACCAGCTAAGCCGCTGGCGTCACGGCTTACGCAGTATAATGCATAATGCGTTTCAATCAAAGAAACGTTCTTGTCCTCGGGCCAAATGACAAAAAAGATCTTGTCAGCGGGAGTATGGAGCAAAAAATTGAGCTTCAACATTTAGGGGTTCATTTATCTCAATCAATTTGAATTCCTAATGGGAAAATTGAGTTGATAATTTGACACCCCATCTGTTTACACAATCAGTCCCTAAAAGATTATCAGAGCTTGATGTTTTGGTTAAACTATAACATCATTTAACTATGAGTTATGAAAAAAATATATTTAGTTATTAAATAAATTTAGTAAAATTAAATTTATTTTAAAATATAATTTTGAAATATTAACTTTTTATAATGTTTATTTATTTTATACTATATTTAATTCATGATCAGATACAGTTTGACCAAAAAGTTAAAGTATGTCAATTTTATTCAAAACAAAATATAGATTAATGTAGAAATTAGAAATAAAAAATATATAATTAAAAATACATCAAAAATTTTATAAATCATGAGCTGGTTGAAATATTCTATTTCATTAAATAATCAATGAAAATATGCAAATAAAAAAATTCATAATTTTTGAATAGTGAAAAAGGTAAATGCTTTGGTGAGTTCAAATCTATTGTTGCTATTTTTAAGCATTTAATTGGTTTTACACATTACTCTCTTTGTCTCAAGATACGGAGCAAGTTTCATCGCCAAAGAGTGAGTGCCTCGTAGTTTAAACAATAGATAAAAATATTCTATTATTTCTAAAATTTATTTCTAAAATCTTTATGATGTGCAGAATATTGCATATTCATCTTTTGGACTATTTTTTGTTCACTTTTAATTTCCACGTAAGAGATATCGGGTGCTTATTTTTTTAAACCACATGGGTGATGGGTATCAAAGCCCATTATCCTATTTTTTCATTTTTAATTTATTTTTTGAAATTATTCTTTATAATGTTTTAAAATTTAAAATTAATTATGTTTGAAATAAAAAGATTAAAAAATAAACACAAATTACCATTTTTTCATCTCTCTAGAGTAAAAAAATCTCACTTTTTTTGTTTTCCAAAATGAAAAGGAAATTAAAATAGAAAAAGAAAATAAAATAAAATAAAATAAAAGAGAAACAAATGAAAAAAAGAATTAAAACAAATAAAAAACACACTTATTGAAAAGTCAAAAGTAGTCATGAAGTTGGCAAATAAGACTCTTTTTTTGAAATTTTCGGAGACGTCTAAAAATTTAAATTCTTTTAGGGTCCGTTTGGTACACAGAATTGATGGAATTGGAACTAAATTGAAAGTTGAAATTCCATAGAATTGATTTAGATGGAATTGAGTTCTCCAATTTCAATTCATTCTTGGCACTACCAATTCCAAATCTACATATTTTTATGCTACCAAAGATCAAAATTGGAATTATTACCTCCAAATCCAACACAGTTTGAATTCTGTGTACCAAAAGGAGGCTTAGATAACATTGTATCCGGAAGACAAAAGTGAATAATCATATGTTTTTTGGACCGACATGCCTAAGTTTTTCTTTTTCTATAAAAGTATTTTTATATCATTTACTTTTTTCATTTTCTTTTTCTATTCATTTTTTCTTTTATTTAATTTAATTTAATTTTATTTTCTATTCCTCATTTCATATTTTAAACGCCTCAAAAAAGTTTTTCTTTTTATTTTACAAAACAAAAAATGAAAATGCTTTAGTCACATCGACGAAGTATATGTTAATTTTTCCATTTCAAATACAAGAAAACATTGATTTTTGAAAAAATTAATAAGATCAATTTTTTAAAAAATTTAAAAATGAAAGAAAATAAGATATTGGGCTCCGATGACCTTGTGGTTTAAAAGCTAGGAATATTTATACATATTTTCCGAATAAAAGGAAACACTAGAACTATTTGACTTAAGTTTCACACTCTTTTTAAAGTAAGGGTTTAGTATTTCAATTTTATTTTTCTTCTTTCAAAGAAAATATCAATAATACATTTTATTTTAAATCTCATAAAAATATCAATGGAAAGATTGATTTGAAGAAGAGATCGGAATACCATTTTCCTTCAAATGGGTCATCTCGCCCGCTCAATTGGTCCAAAAAGATGATGTCAAACCCGTTGATTCAAGAGTCAAATTTTGACGGTTGCAGTGTGGAAGTTGTACTATTTGTAATAGTTCATTGTGCGCACCGGATACAGGATGACCTCTCTAAAGACCAGATTGAGATTATACCATGATTTAACCTCTCACAATACGGTCGGGGCGGAGTGTGGGGCTCGCAGGGTAAACCTTCTACTCCCTCCGTCCCAGAAAGAGTGCCACATTTACTATTCTGGCCTCTCGATAACTTTTGTTTGTTTACTCGTTTTGGTTGACTATTTGATAAAATAAAATATTCTTGTCTTATCTTGTTTTGTAGAGCTTTTCATATACTTTTAAATGGTGTAATTTTTACTTTTTATTACTCTACCAATTTGAAATCAAAGTAATTTTAAAAGAGATGATATTTTACACGTCGTTCGAAGTGTTGCAAATAAATTGGAACGGAGAGAGTACCTTTTTTCAAATGCATCATCTTCTTTTTCTGAACTAAAAGGCTTTTTTCAAACGGGTCATCTTCTTTTTCTGAACTACTCTTCAGTCACATGCTTTCTCCGTACCATAAATGTAAAGATGTAGTGCACACAGTTCTGTTCCATGTTCTATGATGGGTTTGGTGTATGAGTCGGGTGTAGGAATATTTTAGAAAACATTTTACTATCACTTCACATTTTTATTTATCTAAACCATTAATTTTCCCATCATTTTTGTAATTGAGAATGCACCTTGATGGAATTAACCTTTTATAAGTTGAATGCATTGGGTTTTCTATTTAGGTTGTTTTCAAGCTTTATAAGCTCAATAGGTTGGGTTTTCCATTATGTTGTTTTTGAAGGGGCATGGTTTATTTATACTCCCTCCCAAAATATATTTTTATTTATATAATTTCAGTCTTTTGATAATTTTTGTTTGCGTGTAATTCTTTAATCATCATGTGCTAAAATAAAATACATTTGTTACTAATTATTTTTTGAAATTTTAAATATTTTTTCTAAATACATAAGTTATATTTTTTTTATTTCTATACTAATTTTTAGTTTGATTACTCCTATGCAAATAAGATCCGAATTTAATGATGTTCTTCAGAACGTCGAACCAGTGGATGCTACACAACAAGGGAAAAGGGGAGGTGGGATAGGCTCCGGGGCGTAGAAGACCCGGAGGAGGACTATGGGAGGAGGACTATGCTGAAGGTGAACGAGAGCGTTTAAATAGACAAGCTTGGGCTGGCGGTCGACTAGAGGACGGGTCGTCCTTGGGAGTGACGGCTGTCGCAACGTCCTTCATTGCCGGCTTTCAAATAGACAAAGGACGGGCGTCCTCCCTTGCTAGACGATCGTCCTTCACCCAGCCGGCCGTCCTTCGACGACGGTAGTTGGGGGTTGGTGGCCGTCGGCCGTTCTCCCCTTTTTGCACTGTTTCTGCTTGATTTTTCGTTCTAAACAACTTTTCATTCTGTGGCAACTTCAAATTCGGATATGAATTTATTTCCACCTATATGATATGCTCTATATCTGAAATTATTTATTTTTGCATCACTTTTATTCAATTGTTATTCTTTTTACAACAAGACATAATTTTTGTGCACTTTATAATTGTGAAAAAAAACTTATAAAAACAAATGTGAAATTGTTTTGTTTGATCCAAAATTAGACAATAACACATTAAATAAAGAAAAGATAAATGCATACAAAACAGACTTATCAATGCTTTAGTTTTGGTATTCAAAATTATTATTGTTTGTATCTTTTTAGTTTAGTTATTTAAACAAAAATAAAGTAAAAACTGAAGGGGAAAAGGGAAGGCATTTCTCTGGAAGGGGAATTGAAGGGGAAGAAAAAAATTATTGTTTGTAAGCCACATTTTAAACGATGTATAAAATATCATATTTTTTAAAATTATTTTATTTATAAATTGGTAGAGAAATAAAAACTAACAATTACACCGCTTAGAAATAGATCAAAATTTCTATAAAACAAGATGTGACAAGAATATTTTATTTTATCAAATGATCAACCAAAACGAATAAACAAAATTTATTGAGAGACCGAAATAATAATTGTTACTTACCGTTTGAAACGGAGGGAATATGATCTAATTAACGTGCAGTGGCATTTAAATAAATATTATGAATGTGGCTAATTTTTCATTTTTTACAATAACCAATTTGATTTTCCCATTAAAAGTGTAAATTCATCATACCCTCTTCACATTTGAATTCCCGTGGTCTCTAATTTAATAGAGAAAAAGAACAAAGTAGGACTAAAACATTGAAAATATACTAAAATAGGACTCTCATTTTTTATTCTCGAAATAGGACTTAAAATACATTTACATTACTTGGTCATGTACATTATATCACCAAAAAGTATAGTAATGTACACATGTACTCAATTACGAACTCACACAACTTTTTTCTTCTCTTCACCTTTGTTTCTTTACAAATCTCTTCTTCTCCTCTATTACTTAATTACGGAGTATTTTTTTAAAGATATCTATCATGGATCACAAACATCGAAATTACCGATATTCTAATCTTTTTTTAATAATTATCGACCGCACCTAGATTCGAATAATCAAAATACCCTCAATTGTCTGACAAACTTAACAAAAATTTGGTGCAGCCTCATACATTACACACTTTGAAGTAATGAGGGACTTGCCTATATCATGTTGGGGATAACTAAGATAACACATATCAAATTGAGAGTCATGTATAACACTTTCATGATTAATTATTTTGAGTGTTGAATCAAAATTCAATCGGATAAAACTCAAATTTTTGACAAGAACTGGTATGATATAATATGAATTTTTGAACTATATGTTTCTCGACCAAAGCTTCGCCGGGATTTATAGAAGCGGGGAAGGATTAACATGCAGTCGCGTCATTTATCTCAAACTTTGCATTTATTCACGCAAAACCAATCACACTTAGGGCCTGTTCTTTAGGGCTTGAACTCTTAACTTCCAGTTTCTTCCAGTTCCTTCCAGTTTCTTCCAGTTTTTTCCAGTTTTTTCTAGTTCCTTCCCGTTTCTTCCAGTTCCTTCCAGTTTCTTCCAGTTTCTTCCAGTTCCTTCCAGTTTCTTCCAACTTTTTTCATTTTCTTCAAATTCTTTCTACTCCTCAACCAATTACTCAAAAAATGATATATTTCAATGTTGTTATTATTATTATTATTATTATTATTATAACTGTTATATTCATAAGTGTAGTTTATAAATTATTTTTTTCATCTCACTATTTTTACGATTGACACTTATAATAATAATAATAATAATAATAATAATAATAATAATAATAAAAATAATTTATAACAACAAGAATTTGAAATAAATATTTTTAAAGTTTTTTTTAGGTTTTCCAGTTTCTTCCAGTTCCTTCCAGTTTCTTCAAGTTCCTTCCAATTTTTTCCAGTTTTTTCCAATTTTTTACAGTCCTAAAGAACATGCCCTTAGTCGCGCTAAACAAGACAGAAGAGACAGGATATTTCAAGAAAATTACTCGTAATATACATAAATGTCGAAAATTAAAAATTCAAGTGAATTTTTAATAGAGCTAGGGGCTTTGTCCTTTGGAACATGCAAGAGCCGCAGCCCCTTGAAGACGCCAATTATTTGTGGTGTGAGTATAAGACAAGTGCGCTCATTCGGTTTCGGTCACAGTCTCACAGAACTTCCTGAAAAACATTTCCAAAACACACTACTCACTCCTTGGAGCACTTTATTAAGATAGGAGAATGGGGAGCGAAAAGAGCGCAAGCGGCAGCGGCGGCGGCGGCGGAGCTCATGTTCTGGCCATACCATACCCATCCCAAGGACACATAAACCCCATGCTCCAATTCTGCAAGCGCCTCGTCTCCAAAGGCCTGAAGGCCACCCTCGCCATCACCACCTTCCACTCCAATTCCTCCACGGCCCCCCTCTCCGGCGGCCCCGTCGGAATCGACACGTTTTCCGACGGCTGCGACGAGTCCGGCTTCGCCCAGGCGGCCAGCGTCTCCGACTACCTGAGCCGCCTGGAGGCCGCCGGGTCGAGGAGCCTCGCCGAGCTCCTCCACAAGTACGAAAAGTCCGGGTCTCCGGTCGCCTGCGTCGTCTACGACGCGTTCCTCCCGTGGGCTTTGGAGGTGGCCAAGAAGTACGGCGGCGGCGTTTCGGCGGCTGCCTTTTTCACCCAGGCGTGTGGGGTTAATTACGTGCTGTATTGCGTGCACAGTGGGAGGCTGGAGCTGCCGGTGGCCGCGCCGCCGGTGAACATTCCGGGGCTGCCGCCGCTGGATCTGCAGGACATGCCGTCGTTCATTTACCACCACGGGTCTTATCCCGCTTATTTCGAGATGGTTTTGCAGCAGTTCCGGAATGTGGACAAGGCTGATTTCGTTTTCGTTAACTCTTTCTATAAGCTGGAGGCAGAGGTAATGCAAAATACCGAGTAATTATTTTTTGGACCATGCTACACTTATACCAAAAAATATACCCCATTTGTACCCCATAGGTTTGCACAAACATTTCGATGGTTTACACCGACACAAATGTTGATGCGTTAATAAAAATTCACACGGACACAAATGTTGGTGCATTTAACAAAAATTAGTTTTACACCAACACAAAGTGTCGGTGCAAAACTGCAGGGTACAAATTGGGGTACACTTATTTTTTTTAGCGAGGTTGGTTTTTTTGTTCAAAATTTTCAAATTTTAACTATAAATTATAGAAAAATATAGGGAGTATTATTTAATTATAATATAAATTTAATATAAATAAATGTATTTCAAAATACGATTTTGAGATATAACACTTTTATATTTTATACTCCCTCCGCCCCTAAGAGCATCTCCAATCATGTCATTTAGACTTGCTAAAAGCTACTCCCTCCGTCCCACAAAAAAGTTCTCATTTTGACCATAAATTGGTCAAACTGTTGCACACTTTGACTTTAAATTAAATATAATCTAAATAAAAAATGCTAAAAAAATTTGAGATATCTAAACTAGATCCTAAGATGAATCCAATTATATAAAATTTATTTCATAATTAAATAAACATTTCTCACAATTTGTAGTCAAAGCGTGTAAATATTTGATTAAATACTATTCAAAATGGGAACTTTTTTGTGGGACGGAGGGAGTATAATATATCAAATCACTCCCTTTTTCTTCTCTCCAAGGGGTGTGCTATATTTTAACATGCTTGTCAAAAATTGAATTTGGCTTGCTAAATCTAGCAAGGCAATCAAATTATAGCAAGCCCTTTCTCTACTTTGAAATTAAGCATCTCCGTTGAAGTTTGCACGATAGAGCATCTACGTCTCTCCTTCAATCTTTCTCCTCTTAAACTTAAAATGTAGCAAGTTATGATTGGAGAATGAGACAAAAAATAATTTTCTACGGAGTATATTACTATTCACTTGTTAAAATAAAACAATAGAAAGCCAATATAACAAATATGATTGGAGATGCTTTAAGATGTTCTCATTTTGACTTTTGGTGATTTTTAAGGAGAGTTCGAACTTCGTACCTCTTGCCCCGCCTAACGGAAAAAGGTGAAAGTTTACCATAGTACCCTTAATAAAAATTGGTGGAGTGTATTAAATGAGGTGGGTGAAGTGTAATAAATAAAGTAAGTAGGGGTAGTTGTGGTATTTTAATTGTTAAAAAATGAAATGAGAAGATTTATTGTGAACAAAGAAAAAGAGTTATTGAGAAGATCTATGGGAGACGGAGGAAGTATTATATACGGAATATATATATATATTTAAATATTAATGGACAAAGTGGTACATACCGGATCTGGAGGCGGTAAAAAGTTAGATGCAAAAGAAATTAGTAGAGATGATACACCCTCTCACCGTCAAAAGATTTCTCCATGTTCGTTATTAATGTCTAGACCAGCTTGATGTTTGACTTCTTTGGCATCAACATTAGAGTTGGGTGTTATTTCCTCCCTCTTATAACGTTTTTTCTATTTCTGTTTAGGAGGTTTGAGTAATTTATTTTTAATTCAATTTATTTGATTAAAGTGTAAAACTAAAAAATAAAATTTATATATTTAAAAACAACATCAAAAATTCTGCAAAATAATAGGTGACAAGATTATATTATTTTATCAAGTAGCTAACGAAAATAGGTAAAGAAAGTGATTAAAATTTGACCATATGAATAGTGATTGGGAAGAACGTTTTAGGATGGAGGAAGTAGTATTTTGAAAATTAATATACTCCGTACATCGTTAAAACTTTATCCAAAATAATAACGCTAATCGTGAACGCAATAAAATAGATGATTTTTATTTTTGGTTATTGTAATTTTTTTGTTTAAGTCATCCTTATTTAATTCTTTTAAAAAGCAATTTATTTTTCACACTATATCATTTTAATTTTTTTTATTTATTACTCCATCCGTTCCATAAAACCCTTCCTTTTTAAAAAAAAGGCGCATCCTTAAAATGAGTAATTTTGGTATTATTTTCTAATTTTGCTTTTAGTTTATAATAGGTAGAATGATATGTGTAGGATAGATGAGTCATAATTAGAAAATAACATCAAAAATACTCATTTTAAAGGTACACCTTTATGATTTCCAATGTAATATTTTGATAATGCTTCCTTCGTCCAATTTAAATTACCTATTTCGTTTACAATGTTCGATTCAAGTTATTTTCAAATTATTTTATTTGAAAAATGATGTAGAATTAAATAATAAAAGTTGCATATTTAAAAATTATATCAAAAGATCTAAAAAATTAGTGGTGACATGAATATATTATTTAATCAAATAACAAATAAAACTAGAAAAACAAATGAATAAAATTTGACCTTATAAATAATACTCCCTCCGTCCCAAAAAGATGTGTCTATTTTATTTTTTGTGCATCTCATAAAACACTTCTACGCACACCTAAAATGCCTAAAATTTAAAACATTTACTCTTTAATATGGGTAGAAGAAGTTGCTCTAAAAGTTTTTTTGGCATTTGAGATGAGATAAAAGCGCTTTATAGGATGCGTAAAAAATGAAACGAGTACATCTTTTTGGGACGGAGGAAGTAAACAAACAACTTAATTAATTAACTTGGAATGGAGGAAATATATTGCATGGAGCACGGAAATTCAATACGGAGTATTAAAGAAAACTGATTCGAAAATATATTGCAGGTAGTGGATATGATGTCAAAAATGAGTCCATTTCTAACAATTGGGCCGACGATTCCATCTCTCTACTTAGACAACCGGGTCCACAACGACACCGAATACGGGCTAAGCCTCTACCCGTTGGACCAATCAACAAGCATTATCGAGTGGCTCAACACAAAACCGGCCGGCTCAGTTGTCTACGTATCATTCGGGAGCATGGCGGCCCTAGACCGGAACCAGATGGAGGAACTCGCGTGGGGCTTGCACAACACAAACGCTCCCTTCCTATGGGTCGTGAGGCACTCGGAAACCTCCAAGCTCCCGAGTGGCTTCGTCGAAACCCCTAGTAAGGGTATAGTTGTGACCTGGAGCCCACAGCTTCAGGTCCTGTCCCACAGAGCCGTGGGGTGTTTCTTCACCCACGGCGGGTGGAACTCGACCCTCGAGGCGCTGAGCCTCGGGGTGCCGATGGTGGCGATGCCGCAGTGGACCGACCAGACAATGAACGCGAAGCTGATAGTGGACGTGTGGAAGGTCGGTCTGCGGGTTGGGGTTGGGGAGAATGGGGTGGTGGGTAGGGAGGAAGTGGAGAGGTGCGTTAGGGAGGTGTTGGACGCGGAGGAAGGGAAGGAAATGAAGGAAAATGCAGGGAAATGGAGTGAGCTTGCTAAGGAGGCTGTGAGTGAGGGTGGAACTTCTGATAGAGCCATTGATGAATTTGTATCAAGCTTAATGATGAGCTCCTCCAACAAGGCTTGATAACTTGGTTGTTCCAATTCGATGGCATGTACGTCTAAGTGTGTAGGTGCAGTGTGCACCTTTTATTTATTTATTTATGATTGTATGTTGACAACAAAATCAGGGCCGGTCCTGAGGATTCATCAGCCTGGGCCGAAGCAGAAAAAAGGCCCTAAGAGTCTTATCATTAATGGTTTAAAAAATTACATATGTAAATTAATTATATTTAAATAAATTATAATTAACGCAATATTATTAGAATAAAAAAATAAATGACAAAATAGCTATTGAATTATTTCTGAAATAAAATCCAAATCCATAAGTTCTACTAAGTAAAATCAAGAATAAAAAACTGAAAAAAGCAAGCAAATAAATAAATAAATATATCATAAATTAATATCGATTCGTCAATTTTTTTTAATTGTTTTCTTTTTCAGTTTTAATTTTTTTATAAATCATAAATTCATATCAATTCATCAATTTATCAGTTTTTAATTTTATTTTTCGGTTTTCAATTTTTTAATATAAATATATAATTATCATAAATAACAGATTCAAATCAGTTCATCAAATCAAATAAACTACATAT
Source organism: Cuscuta campestris (assembly GCA_900332095.2). Classification (NCBI taxonomy): domain Eukaryota; kingdom Viridiplantae; phylum Streptophyta; class Magnoliopsida; order Solanales; family Convolvulaceae; genus Cuscuta; species Cuscuta campestris. The sequence goes on along the minus strand of OOIL02001568.1, from coordinate 346,217 downwards.
AGAACCATTCATTCATTCTATTTCAAAGAATGAAATTAAAAAAGATTTCAAATTAAAAACTAAGAATTAAGCATAAATTTTGACTCTAAAAAATGAAACAATGAAAGAAAATTAAGATTTAAGAAATAAAAATTACAAAATTGGAAAGGGAAGGCTATGAATAATTACTTGGAGGGTGGAGCCGTGCAGGTCCGGCGGGAGAGGCGGCGAATGGAGCCGTGCAGGTCCGGCGGGAGAGGGGGAGGGTGGAGCCGTACAGGTCCGGTCCTTTCTTGACGTTTCTGCTTCGATCGGTGCTTCACTTTAGCTTTTCTTCTTTTTTTTGGTCTCTAATACGGATGTGTATGGATTGGGCTAGAGGAAGAATTTATGGAAAAGGGCTGAAAAAGGTTGGAATTTATGAGAATGCCCTCCTAGATCTAACAGAGATTCGCGTGAGGCGCGTCCTCTCTACTTGCGTAAAATGAGGGGAAATGACAGAAAGGCCCTTCCAACCAAGAAACAAAACGTCAACAAAACGTCACTGTTTATTCCCGTTACTTCATAAATTAAACGGAAATATTAAAATTAACGACGAGCCGTTAGGTTGCCTTCGAAGCGTCAAGATGATTTTTAGAAAGGTCAAACGACGTCGTTTGAAGCGCCAACCCCTCCTTAATCCCCCGACCAGGCTTCGGAAACGATACGCCTTCATCAATCGAAACTCTTCTGCTCTTCGTTCTACATTGCTTACCGTCGTCGGATACCTTCAAGAACTACCACACATCTCTTTGCCATGGAGAACATTGGAGCAAGTAGCGGGTTCCAGTACAAGAGAAGAAGAATTCTAACCCAAACACAAAGGGAGGAGATGGAGAATGAAAACCAGGTATTTTCAAATAATTCTTACTTATTTGAAATATTTGGGATTGGTGTCAGATTTTACCTCGCAATGGTAAACCAGGTATTGTTTACCTGTTGAAATATTTGGGATTGGTGTCAGATTTCTGCTGAGGTAACTCCATCTGTGGATGGTCAATCGTTCCTGGATGCTGCGGAAATTGAGGTGCATTGCATGTACACTAAAATATAACATTTAAAGTATTTTGTTTGTTTTTTTGAAACATTCGGACACAGAACAAGTTATTCGACCATGGAAATAATCAAAATAATGTTACAGTAATTGGTTACAGTCGAATGCAGTCGAATCTATTTTTGATTAGTTCTTGATTTTAATTCTAGGTTCCAGCGTTGGATTGCACCATTGATATTGATAAAATACCTGGAATGAAGTTAACCCTGAAATCTTCTTTGGGGGAGTTCCAGAATCTGATGGAAGAAGGACTTGGTGATCATCCAGAAGTTCTTCATTTGTTTAGGACTTCCACCCCTTTTTCTCATTTTTTGGATGTTGAGTGTATTCCTCCTCCTCTGTTCCTATGGCAACTCATTGCGAGGGAAGCCAAAATAAAGAGGAAAGGAGAGATGTGGTTCGTTTTCAAAGGAGTTCCTGTCAGGTACTCCTTGAGGGAGTTTTCACTCATTAGCGGCATCAACTGCTCTCCCCTTAACGCCGGCTTTGAAAATTCCAAGGAATTAACCTCTGCAAAGAATGATTTCATTCGTGCTCACTTTCCTTCAGCAAAGAAGGGAAAGAAATCCGCTGCAGTCACATACAAGATGGTTGTGAAGCGTTTCTTGGAAATTTGTAAAGGACTGGACATGGAAAAGAAGAAAGAAGGCCAGGAGATGGTTGCTGTGAAAATGGCAGCACTTTTGTTTGTTGTTGTTGTTGTTCTCTTGGGTCCTGCTGATCGAGACAAATCTGCAATTCCAGATTGGATTCTGGGCATGATTGCACAGTGGACAGCAGTTCTAGGTTTCCCATGGGGAACTTGGGCATTTATGGAGTCCTTGGGGTCACTGAGGAAAGACCTAGCTGCTAAGGCCAAATCAATTGGAAGAGGGGCCTCATCAACCATGTACTATACTAGTTTCTTGCTTCCCATTGGGGTAAGGATTTTTTCAATTATAATATTTCTTATAATTTTTATTGAAATGTGATCTTATTGAAATTTTTCATATGAAAAGATCCTTTTTCTGGAGAGTTGCTTGGGGACTGGAGCAAATATTACAACAAGAAGTCCACAGACATCCCCAGCTAGGCCAAGAATCTGCCTTTGGGGTGAGATTCCAATAAAGAAGAAAATCACCCACACAGAAATGGATGCTTACGTTGAGGACGTGCAGGTATATACATATTATTGGTCAATAAAAGATTAAAATTTAATGAATTCCAAAAATAAAGTGTCATTGTTTTGGTTGCAGTCTCTAAAGAGCATTCTTGTTCCCGACAAGTTTGAGGCAACTGCAGAGTGGTATTTGAACTTCCAGCCTCTAGAGACCACAAAACACCCCGAGTTGGATGCATTTGTGGCAAAATTAGAGTGTAGAGGGGAAGTCCACATTCCGGTGGAGAGGAAGAGAAAAGCCCGGAATGTCCCTTCACCAACAAGAGATAATTCTGAAGAGCGTAATGAGCACATCTCCTCTCCCCAAGAATCTCAGAGGAGTCAGAGCCTTAGGGAATCTCCTTCTAGAGTCTCCCATTCCAACATCCCAAATCCATCGTCTCCTAACCCTCACCCCGCCAAGCCTTCATCCAATACCTTTCAAGAACTCTTTGATCGAATGTCAAAGAAAATTGATAACATTGCAGAAGAACAAAGAAAGAGGTTTGAAGTGCTTGAAAAAAAAGTTGATGCTTTGTCAACTTTAATAAATCAAAAGATTGTGAATAAGGTATGATGAAAGCTTTTGAAAGTCATCCAATAATTTTAATTGATCAGAACTGATCTATTCTTATGTAAAAATATGAAGGTGGATGTAACTGAATCAGGAGAAGAACCAACCAAGAATCAGCAGGAGGTACGTCGAAGTATAGTCGAATACCTCGAATGTAGTCGAAACGTTTTGTTCAGTTTTACATTTGTAAGATCTGTTAACGTTCAGGTGCCAGAGACGAAAATCATGGGTGATTGTGAGGAGACTGAGGCACGAAATCCTTCCCCTGACCATAAGGTTTGGGGTTTAATAGAGTTATTTCATTTGTTTGCATATGTTAAATGAAATAATAATATCATTTCATTCTTCTTTCTCATCATTTTCATACTTCATACTCTATAGGTTTCTCCAAGACTTGGTATTCTCCAAATTGTTGGGGAAATTAAACAAGACCACCAGAATCAACCTTCAACTCTTTCTGATTCTGTTCTTAGTTTGGAGAACAGGAAGGTAATTTCTAATCTTAACTTACAATGCATTTGCCTTCCGAAAATACATTCATATTTTTTGTTCTTGTCTGCAGGCTGAGTCTACCCACGAGACAATGGGAACAGAAGATGCTACCTCAATGAAGCCTCTGCAAGAAATGGTAAAATTAAAAATTTTCCTACAAGTGCCTTCAAAATGCAGTCTAAGTTTTCAAATGTATTCGAATTCTCTGTAGGTTGAGCCTAGCCATGAGGTCATGGAAACAGACGCTGCTGCTGCTTCTATGAAACCTCTGCAGCCTCTGCAGGAAATGGTAAAATTAAAAATCTTCCTAAAAGTGCCTTCGAAATGCAGTCTAAGTTTTCAAATGTATTCGAATTCTCTGTAGGTTGAGCCTAGCCATGAGGTCATGGAAACACACGATGCTGCTTCTATGAAAACTCAGCAGGACATGGTAAATTCTGGATTCTTTGCATTCGAAATGCAGTCTTGTTCTTCGAAGTATTTAGATCATGTTTATTTACACTCTATTTAACTGTAGGTTGTTTCTCCCCCGAAGGAATTGGGAGAAGAGGCTGAAATTACTGATGGAATTGTGTATGGAAAGGTTTGGTTTCTTACTTCAAGTGCTTTTTTATTGTGGTCTAAGATTCCGAAATAATTCACTTATTTTTTTATTTTAGAGAGTGAAAAAGAAGTCAGCCAGTTTGAAGTCTCCTTATACAGCGGACGGGAGGAAGAAAAAGAAAGCCGATGAGCTCTTATCTAAGCCGCCAACTAAAGCAGATCTTTTGCAATTTAAGAGTTTCATCGTAAAAGCAATTAAAGATGACCGCCCTGTACAATGCTACCTTGCCCAATACAAGGAGATTCAGGATTTTGTGAAAACGTTCTGGACTGACCTTATCACTCCAGATTTTTTTGTAGCAGATACTGTAAGTTGCATTAACCTTTCATTCTTCGTACACAAACAATGCTTATATCTTTCGTTTTCTAATAACATATTACTTTTGTTTGTTAACTAGCATCTGAGTGAGTACCTTTACGTCCTGAGAAGATGTTTATGCAATGACGATGGAGACTCATGCATTGCGCCTCTTGAATTCAACAATTACGTGA
>OOIL02001568.1:279237-331738 GCA_900332095.2 Cuscuta campestris | reverse complement strand
CTCAACATGCAAGGCTGTAAAGTTTTGCTTTAATTCCAAAAGAAATACATGTAGTGTCTCACTTGAATCGATGGAAAAGGGTGGAATATTTTTTTCAAGCCGTTGAATTTGAAATGCAATTTTTGGCCTTTGATTATTCATATCACAACCAAGCTTTTGAATAATGGCTTTCAAAAAGGCATCAAAGTCCAAATTAGCAACATCCCAAAACAACGAAGTTATATTCTTGCCCGTTCCACTGTAAACATACTTCCCTTCGTGATCTGTGGTCCACTTTCCACCATAAACAACATATAATATAACAGAATCTGTACCCATCTGCAATCGAAAAAACATAAACAACAAAAAATATCACATTTAAGTGTAGTCGAAATTCATCGAAAGAACGTCGAATAGTCGAGACCAATCGAAATAACGTCGAATATTCGTAAATGTTCGTATGGTTTCGCAGACTATGTTCGAATAGGGTTTATTTCGGAGTAGGGTTTATTTCTATCTTAGAAATGTAGGGTTTACCATAAGATATGTAGAATCATAACACAATTGGCTCAATTAGAATCATAACTCTTTATTGTAAAGAAAAATTAGGGTTTGTAATCAAATTTTGGGTATCGAAAATTAGGGTTTACCGTAATCTCTTTCTGCTCTTTTTCCTTCTTCTGCGCTACGCAATAGCGAAGAAGAAAGGATGTTTAGGAGAGCTAAACAAAAAAAATCATAACTCTTTAGTGTAAAGAAAATTTAGGGTTTGTAATCAAATTTTGGGGTATCGAAAATTAGGGTTTACCGTAATCTCTTTCTGCTCTTTTTCCTCCTTCAGCGCTACGCAATAGCTTCTAAACGCGTTCCCAAATCTTATCGTTTTGCTGTGCTTTCAAATTAGGTTGCCGATTTGCAGAACGAATGTGTAGTGTGCGTACGATTGAGGAGCTGAAAGGCATGAAATCGTTAATTTCGGGTCGGGTCAAAAAAGGGGGAAAACTGAAATAGTTAATTTCGGGGCGGGTCAAAAAAGGGGGGAAATTGTTAAACGGCTGTGGAACGTAATTAGATTCTTTCGACCATGGCTTCCGAAGAATAGGGGTAATTTGGGAATCTCACATGCTAATTTTTCGTGCTTTTCAGTGAGGGTAGATAGAGGGTAGTCTCATAATATCAAACCTTTTTTGGACATTTTTATAAGAGAAACCTTTTTTTAGGGCACTCTAGCTAGAGTGCTAGAGGTAATAAGTTAAGGGAATAAGGGGTGGGTCATGGTGGACTGGGCCTAGACTTATATACATATATACGGAGTATATACTTCGTAATACTTTAAAAAAATTGTGCCCCTAAAATTTTTGGGCCCGGCCCGGACGGACACCTTGTCCCCCTATTGGGCCGGCCCTGAACAAAATAAAATGAATAAGTCAAGCAAGTCACATCATCTTATGAAAAATAGTCTAAGGGCATATTATGGCTAATTATCATCTAAAATACGTGTGATGAAATGACAATGTGGTGACTATGTGATGAGAGTGCAAATTGGAAAAATAAAGAACTTGGTTGTTCCAATTCGATGGCATGTACGTCTAAGTGTGTTGGTGCAGTGTGCACCTTTTATTTTCTTATGATTGTATGTTGACAACAAAATAGAATGATTAAGTCAAGCAAGTCACATTATCTTATGAAAAATAGTCTAATAGGGCATATTATGGCTAATTATTATCATGGGTGGCCCGGAGGGTGTGCAAAGTGGCCAACTGCACAGGACCCTTAAAATTTTAGGGTCCCATATTTTTAAATTCGGCATTAGTTTAAAGCATAAGTATTCTAAAAACTTAAATAAGGCCCAAAATATAAATTTTGGACCGGGCTAATTTTATATTTTCATTTTTCGTCGCTGGCCCTGATTATTATCTAAAATACATGGGATGAAATGACAATGTGGTGACTGTGTTATGAGAATGCAAATTGGAAAAATAAAGAAAAAAATAAAAAAAGCTGATCGATCAACTGCCGAGTACCACCAATCAACGCTAACGACTGCAGTGGGGGACAATGTTCTGGCGACCCATGGCAACGGCAGATGGTATATTGGCATCGACATATGTTAGTGTGGCACAGGTTGATAATGCGCGCGGACGGCGTGGGAACTTCTATTTAATACGAGTGCTTGAAAGAGTAACACTCAACTTTTGTATTTTCATACTTTTTTATTTCTATTAGGAAGTTCTCCTATTTTTATCGGGGCAGTTCCCATGAAATTGCCTGGCAATGTCATGGGATGATCTAGAGGCTCCGGTACTCTGTTCGTAAAATTGACGGTTCTTACTCTTAACTCCCCGGTAAACCTCCCACCCTGCCCCAACCTGATCGAACACACCTCCACCCTCTTTATACTTATCTCTAATGCTGTGTTTTTTACCTCTTAGCATAGCGGTGAACCGTTCTCTAACTTTAATTTAATCATGTCCCTCCAATAGTGGCAAGCATCAACCTTTAGTGTATAATCCGAAAGATCTGCTTCTTTGATGTATCTACTATGAATCCATTTAACCCGCAAGATATCTTTTTTGTCAGCAATATCCCAATTTTACTTCATTATGGTGGCTTTATTCCAGTAAGAGGCATTCTTAATCCCCAACCCTGGCCTCCATAATTCTTTTTCTAACAAACTTTAAGTATTTATAAGAATTCCCCCATAAGAAGTTCTTACAAATAGCCATTATTTTTTCATAACTTGCTTGGGCAGGTGAAATTGACAGTCGTCTATTTTGAGAGTGCGTTGTTTCTCAAACCATGACCAGTTCATGTTTTTCTAAATTCAACTTTCATGATAAATTGGTTAAGTTTCAAGATTTTGAGGCCATCATACAAAAGACCAGTTCGAAGAAGAGCAAACTACAGGTGTTGACAATTTGGGAAAGATATGTGTATAGCACTAGACTTTACCCGTGCGATGCACGGTAAGAATATTATACTCCGGAGTATAATAAAACTATGGAGTACAATAAAATTTATAGATAGCTAAGTAAAGTTTGTCTCATTGTAACAATGGATTTTTTTGAGCAGTTGTGATGGACTCTAATAGTAGACGTGATACCCGGCCATTTTTTCTCATGTAACCATATTACATTACAAAAATTAAATTGAACAAAAGTTACAAAATTTGAAATTTTTTAATAAACATTTAAAGTGTGATAAAAAATACTCCCTCCGTCCCTAAAAGTGTTTCTCCTTTAGTTTTTTTTGTCCCAAAAAGTGTTTCACTTTTCACACTTTTTGACCCTAATACCCTTTACCCTAATTAAATCTACCCAACCCACCCAAACCCCTCCACCTACCTTATCCATCAATTCACTCATACCCCACCCACTCATCTACACTCATCTCCGTCTCTTTTATCTGCCTATTCCACTTCCCCGTTGCCGGCACCCTTCTCTCTTCAGATCTCCCTTCTCTTTTTCTTTGATTGATCTAAATTTTTTTATGGGGATTCCTGATCCTACGATGCTAAGCTTCAAGCTATTATCTGATAGTGATGAGGAGAGATTGGCTCTTACGCCTGTCCCAACTACTTCAAAGCCTTGAATCCCTGATTATGACTCTGGGGATAGTGGATCTGGAACCTCTAATACAGATCCAACATGGTGGTACCGGAAAAAATATCTAGGGGTGACTTTTTCCCTTAAGAGGAAGAAGAAGGCTGTGTCGAAGATGGGGAAGAGGATGAAGATGATGAATCTGTTACCTCCGAACAGATCCTGGCGATGTCTGATACATAAATTGTTTTCGAAGAGCCATATGGAGAGGAGGTGAAGGCACTTCGCTACTGGAAGAGTAATTTCGCTCTACTCTTTAATTTTACTCTCTAATTTCTGCATGCCCTAATTTTTTCTGAAGTGGCAAACTTATGATGCAAACTTCTTACAGATTTGGCAAAGTTGTAATGTCACCCCGTATAGGTTGGAGACTTATATTACTGAATACTTTTATCCATTTGGTCAACCCTTTGTCTGTTTTGTGCCAAAAGTGTTGCGGTGAGAGTATGATTGTGTGCTTTATTCATTCTTCTCTGCCAGTGATTCAAATCTACACTGCAAATTGCTCTTTAATTTCTTGTTGATTTGTTCTGATAAGAACTGAAAATGCTTATCAAATTTTTTCTGATAAGAACAGATGCTACATTACATCCAGATGCTACATTACATCCAACTGATAAATACAGATGCTACGAACATTATATCCAACTGATAAATGTAGATGCTACATTTAGAGACTACCTTTACTGATAATAACACATGCTACACATAGTCAAATGCAATACTGATAATTATACAGACTACACTTGCATTACAAAAACCTAAAAAATATCAAGTAGAACTCCAACTAAGTCAGATACACCACTTGTCAATAGCCTTCCAAAAACTTGTGCAAAAGGAGTCAATAGGAAGTACATAGAGGCATGGTACTCTTCCTTTCCCATGTTGCACTAACAAAAAAAGTACCCTATCAAAAGGTACTCACATATGCCCCTGTAAGTACACTTGTGCAGTGTGATACACTTCTGAGCTGACCCCTAAATTCTGTGGTAATGTTCCTTCTCTGGCCATCTTTGTTTTGTTCATGTGAGGGATTTTGAACTGGTTCCCCCCTTTGTTATTAAGAACCTCACCCATCACACCTTGAAGTGTCAAGAATACTCTATTAAGTGTGTCATGTGAGAGCTCTTCAAAAGCTGTAGTAATAGCAAGAACCAAGTTTGCCAAAGACCTAGGAGCAGCTTGGTCTTGCAATGTGTCAATAGATCTAAAGAATCCAAGATCAAGTACATTTAGGTCTGGGCTGTTTGGAGGCTGGAATTTCAATTCAATATTCCAGTCTCCTTCATGTCCTGCTGCTAAAAGATCAGGGTCATTACCATCAACATGAGGCTTTGCATTATCTTGACCTTTGAGCTGCAGCTTCATAAGTGAATGGGAATATGCCTATTTTCCCATCCCACAAAACTTCCCCATGCTCCACATACCTTGGCCTACCAACAGCAGCTAGGAACATTATTTTGGGTATGTGACTTTTGCTTTGAATGGTTCTGTATGGGTCTATCTCATCAGGCAGAGCATAGAAAGTTGTGCTTTTTTTTGTGATCTCAAACCATTTTTCATCAATATGAATATGATCATAAAAGTCATGAAATATTGGGTTCATGGGGATTGATAGGGGAGAAATTTGCTCTAGACAGAATTTAAGCCTTTTCAACTTACCTGATTCACACAGTAATGGCTTTATGGCATTTGAATGCCTCCTAATCTGCTTTAACTGAAGCCATCTATGGACTGTGGATTTTGATACCCCCATTCCATAGCTTAGAGCTGCCATTTTTTCAAAGTCCACAACCATCTTTTTTCTGCCACAGTTTCCTTTCCACTTACACTCTACAACAATGGGTTGACCTCCCTGGATTTGAGCCTGAACTACCTGCCAAATGCTGCTTACAGTTCTACTTGTAATGCTGAATTCTTCAGCCTGTTTTTTTATGGTACCATGCTGAAGTTTGCCATTCCTACAATGTTGTAGTAACTAATCCGCAATTCTTTTCCTTCTTTGATTTAATAAAGCACCTTTACTTTCGGATTGTGTTTCTGTTTTTGTTTCAGGGGTGAAAAGATTGGGTAAAGGGACTTCAATAACTTGGGGAAGATGGTCAAAGGAAGAAGAATCATCCTCGGAACAAGTAAACGAGGGCGATGGAGAGTGCAACGGGGACTCAAATGGAAGATTCATTGGAGAAGGAAGGAAAAAAAATGCAGGAGGAGGAATGCATTCAATGTATTCATTTGAGTAGAAGTGTGGTGGGTTTGTAATTAGAGTTTGCTATTTTTGGAGGGATGTCTCTTGAGGGAATTTCGAAATTCTCCAAAAATAGCCAAATGTTTTAAAAACATGTTTTGGTGTGTATTTGAAGGGATTCATTTGCTGGTGTTGTACTTTTGCCTAACCCCCATCCTTACCCTCGTGTGTGTGGGAGGGGAATGGGTTGTTTTTTTATTCTCAACAACTATTGGATTTGATGGGCAAGTACACTTCACATTAAATGCAATTTACTTTACACTATTTGCTTCTCTTTATTAGATTAGGGTTGAGGGTAAAATTGTCAAGTCAATGAAAAAAATTTAGCCCCTTAATTTGGTTGAAAGTCAAAACAAGAAAAGGAAAAAGGGGCAGAGGGAGTACTATTTTGATCATTGCAATTTAAGATCTTCCATTCTTGTTGGTATCTTGCATGCCAAACACCAACATGATTACCCTTGAGTTTTATCAATTATCACTTCATATGAGTACATGATAGAAAATTATTTTCTTAAAAACTTGAACGACAAAAAATGTAATCAAATTCCTCAATTGTAGATTTTTGAAGAAAAAAATCAATTGTAGATTAAAAATAGCATATCGACTTAGCATTGCAGAATCAAAGTTAAAAAATTAAACTACCAAAGAAGTTATTCTTTTGGGCAATTACAAAAGATTTATCATCGCATGTGAGCAACTTGTTAACAAAGTGAATTTATTTATCTTGTAAATAAACCAAAATGAAAAATATATAGACAGTTTCTACATTGTAATAAAGTTAACAATACTCAGAAATGAGAAAAATAATATCTATGAGTAAAAGAAATTCTCCAGAGTATCATATTAATGACTTTGAGTAAAGCAACATACAACGTTGTAAATTTAAACAATAAAAAATATACCAAATGATTCCCAAACACTCTAGACCACCAGTTTGTTGCCATATTCCACCCAAACCTTTGCCCATGGCTTCCATATTAGGTGGAGCAAATACAACAAAACAATAAAATTGCACACCATTCACTTCCTCTTTTTTAAATTGTAGTTCCTTATTTGTTTACTTTGTGTTAAAGATCTCCCTTGATACTCTTTCTCCTCTATGCAGATTTAAGATGTAGTGAATCATCAAAAGATGTGATGCTCCACCTCTCACATGCAAATAACCAATCAGGGCTAGTATTTGATATACTCCGTATTTGAGAAGAAAAATAAATATAACAATGTCATGAGATTGGGGAGTGAAGTATTTGTAGGGCAAAAGAGGTTGTTAAGGAGTAATTTGCTCGGTAGGACTACAATACCTGAGGAGAAATCATCCCAATGGATACATGTAAACAACAACAATTACAAATTTATATTCTTAGTATTAACATAACATAGCATTAATTAATTATTCAAAACTCGCTACAAAATATAAAGCGACAATCTAAGATTTGTTAAAAATCTAAAACTTTCCACAATCATCTCACCTAAAAATTTGTAAAGCATCTACCACGTAAAATAATTACATACATTACACATGGAACGACCCTTAGAGTTGATTCATCATTAAATGATCAAAAATATTAACAATTTTTTTTTATTGAAAATAACGTCAACATTATATTAGTATTGATTTAAAAGCAATTCATCTTTACATCATTAAAATGGCTAATAACCCAAAATTACAAACCCTTTTAAAGACACATACAAACTACCCTTATTTGACGTATCAGTACAATTATGAAGCAAATATGTTTAAAAAGTGAATTAGAGTAATGATTGAATATTATGATATTTTTATTCTCCATACATTTTAAGCTCTGTGAATAAGTTAATCAAGCCAAACAAATTCACCACCATAACTTTAGGATCTTTAAAAAAATCAAAGATACCTGAAAACTATATAATTCCATCATCGACACTGCATAGGATCTTTAAGCTCTGTGAACTCATAGTGCTATGTTTTGTATACCTACAGTCTTAAATAAACTGTGAAAGAACCAAACAATGTGAAAGACAAATTATAAAATGTGAACCAATCTCTCTAAAAACAATGTGAACCAAACAATGCTATCATCACCAATCTCTCTAAAAACCAAACAATGTGAGAGAACAATAGTTAAAAAATGCAGGTATAGACAAATTAAAACACATGACATGACATGCTACTTTAAACAACATTGATTAGCAAAAGATTTAGAGAATAGAAATCCAACACAAATTAAGCAAAACAAAAAAGTTTTAAAATGCAGCAAACAATGTTTACCATGGTTGAAATGTTCTTTTTCCCATCGGTTGCTCAAATGAGCCGCCTATGTTAATTTTTTTCACCAGCAGTCTTCATTTTTATTCCGTTGGGATTTGGACTTATCAGAAGCTGCACACTCATGATAGAGAACGTTAATATTTTAATCAATAAATAATGCAGCAACGAAATGTAATACGAATATCAAGAATAAATTACAGTGTTTAAGAGTGACCCAAACAGAACCCTTTTTCATAGTTCGCTCAAACATGTTTGTCAATTAATTGAGGAATGGATCTGGCTCCCGATTGTTGTGGGTCCAGCCCATTTTCATTTGGGTTCCTTTTTCTTTGGTGGAGGGCCCAATTACGTTTTTACTTTGTTGACTAAAAAAAAGGAGAGTAAAAGGGCTGGGCAGTGGCAGTGCTTACGGGAGAAACGGAGAGAGAGCAAATAGAGAAACAAAAAACAGAACAGAGAGAGCGAGAAGGGCTGGTGCAGATTTTTCAGACCAGCTGCACAAATTCGATCATCGCCAGAGATCCGACCGTTGGATTGAGCTGAAATTTTCAGAGATTGTTCCCAACACTTAGGGCTTCAATCTGTTCAATTTTCATATCAATCGGAGCTACGGATCTTCTGTAATCGCAGCTAGTGCGACGCTGCGTTTTTTAGTGATATCTCTGATTTTTCTTCTCTCTTGTTGATGGCTCTTATGTATGTTGTTGTTGGTGGGCTGTGACATCCTTGTAGACTGAGTTTGGGTGTTTTTACCCTCAATTTGCATAATAAGAAAAGAAGAGGGCAGACTCCCTATAAGTCCCGTGGTTTTTATCCTTCACATCGAAGGGGTTTTCCACGTATAAAAATCGTGTGTCGCTTGCATCTTTATTCTTCATATTTGGTTGTGGTTTATTTGATGTGTTGCTGATTTTGTGTGCTCGGTTAATCAATTGTGGTAAATTGGGTTAAGTGTTTGGTTGGTTGTCTTGAAGTTGATCCTTGTAGGTGTCGTATCCTACTTGTTGCTTCTCCCCCAACATTTGGTATCGGAGCTAAGGTTTAAACCGTAGATATGGAGTCCGGAAATAATTCTATGGTTAAATTGACATCAACCAATTATTCCATTTGGCGTCCTATGATGGAAGATTTGTTATATTGTAGAGATTTGTTTGACCCAATTGATGTGGATAAAACCAAGAAGGATGACATGCCTACTAAACCAGAGAAGATGACGGATAAAGAATGGGAAAAATTGAAGAGAAAGACCTTGGGAACTATCAGACAGTGGATTGATATTAGCATATTCAATCATGTATCCCAAGAGACTGAGCCACTCGAGTTGTGGAGAAAATTGGAGGGTCTTTATGAGAGAAAGACTGCTCATAACAAGGCCTCGTTGATTAAGAGGCTTGTTAGTCTCAAGTTGAAGCCGGGAAAATCTGTTTCTGAGCATCTTAGTGATTTTCAAGATATCATTAACAAGTTGACTGTGATGAAAATTGTTTTTGATGATGAGTTGCAGGCTTTATTCCTATTGAGTTCTTTGCCAGATAGTTGGGAGACTTTGGTTGTGTCTATCAGCAATTCAGCTCCAGATGGTGTGCTTTCATTGGATGTCATTAAAGAGAGCATGTTCAATGAAGAGCTTAGAAGAAAGGAGATGGGTGTTGACATTTCACAAGCACTTGTGGTAGAGCGTAGAAAATAGAGGAAGAATGGCATCCTGACGATACCACAAAGTGTACGCAGGGTTAGGTTACTTCTGTGCAGCATCGAGAAAAGGAGAAGGCACTGCAACGGAACCTTCGATGTAGCCAATGAGATCAAGACCAATGAATGCGGTCTGAACTTGATGGTGCTAAAACAGATACTTGGTTTTGGTTAATTCTATGGGGAAATGTTTAGAGGCAGACATGCGAATAAGGCCCGATGAAGGTGACGAACCAGAATCCACGGAGCCAGAGCCGGAGATTGTCATAGCAATCGGCAGACAAACAAAAAGAAAAAAAAGCTATTTAAAGTAATGAGTCTGATACCATAAAGGAGATTAATGAGTGATTGAATTGATTAAACATTCACACCAGCATGGGCGTATTAATACACATGCACAGCAAACTAAAAGAGCTACTTACAAGGAGGAGTTAAAAGAGCTACTTACAAGGAAGAGTTAAAAGAGCTACTTACAAGGAACGGACTAAGGGGCTGTTTGGCAACTTTTGAATAGGTAAGTGCTGAATCAATAAGAGGTCTGAACCATTAAAAGCTAGTATATTGCTTAACTATTCAGAGGCAAATGTCTGATCAATTCAGATAAGAAGTCTTAATCATTCAGACTCTGTATAATACTTAACCATTCAGAGGCAAATGTTTAAGCCATTCAGACATCTGAACCATTAAGAGGCTGAAACAAACAGTTTGAACCATTAAGTGCAGAACCATTCAGACATCTGAACCATTAAGAGGCTGAAACAAACAGCCCCTAAGTCCAAAACAAACTACTTGAGATAAGTACCATTCCGTAACAACAGTCAATATTCATATCTCATCCTTATCTTTAGCATCCTTAATACATACTTCCCCGTCCTATAATGTTTTTCTTGTTTATGTTTACGAGATCTGATCAATTTTATTTTCAATTCTATTTATTTGATTGTAGGTATAAAATTAAAAAATAAAATTTCTATATTTAAAAACTATATAAAAAATTCTACATAACAAGCAATGACAATACTATTTTATTTTATCAAATACCTAATGAAAATAGGTAAAGAAAATGATTAAAGTTTGACCGTGTGAAAAATTATTGAGAAGAACATTTTAGGACGGAGGAAGCATTACATTATTTAGAAAATGAAAAGGCAAACTTTTACGGAGTATTTTAAAATATTGTCAAAGTAACAGATTTTTTTTGGCTAAGAACACAATAAAATCTTTTAATTTGAAAAAGACAGAAACAGATTTTTTTTTTTTGGCTAAGAAGTCAGAACACAAAAAAAAAACTTTTAATTTGAAAAAGACAGAAAACTTTTACTACGTATAAATTTTATAAAGGAGTATTAAAAAACCGCAATATGTGGACACATCAGAGTAGAATTTGTACTAGCACGAAAAAAAATCAGAAAAATAAATGATGAACCCGACGTGAATCGAACACGCAACCTTCTGATCTGGAGTCAGACGCGCTACCATTGCGCCACGGATCCTGTCGTTTAATCTTAGTATAAAAAAATAGATATTTTGTATTTTTATTTTATTCTAACCATCTTTCCGTATCATGTGGTTTTTTCTAATCAGATTCGTTTATGTCCTCCACGAAGAAGATGTCGACGACCTCAATGATTTGCTCCGGTCGGATTACTGCCGGAATAGCGCCAACCACTCTAGTCGTCGCTCTTTATTTCTAAAAATTTGTCAAATCTGAATACGATATCAAATAGGGCTAATAACATGGGTGGTTCATGATTTACAAAAGAGGCGTTCGCCAAAATCCCCACTATTTTTAAAAGTTATTTGTAAAACTCTCGTGGTTTTTAAATAGTGCATATACGCTCTCTCTTATTTATTTTTAGAGTTAAAAATTGACATTTATACCCTTTATTTTTCTCTATCTTCAAGTTTCACTCTTTTATTTTCATTTTTCCTTTATTGTACAAATAAATAAAATAAAGTAAACGCTTATCTCAAATTAAAAAAATTTCATTTATTTATTTTTTCAAAACAAAATAATTTTCTTAGAAAACGTTACAAAAGCAAATGAAAAATAAAAAATTGAATAAAATAAACTTTTTTATTATAAATAAAAGTAAAATAAATAAAATAAAAAATTAGATAATATATACTCACTCTATCTCAAATTAAAAATTTTAACTTATTTAATTTTAAAAAGTAATATAATTTTTAAAGGACTTTTAAAAAATGAAGAACGGAAAGATGAAATAAAATACAGAGTAAAATAAAAAAATCTTTCTTTTCATTACCTTTTCATTTTTTTTTCTTTTACTTCGTACATAATATAATATTTCATTTTTCGATTTTTCATTTTCTTTTTTAACATTCTTCAAAAAAAGTCTTGTTTTCAAAAAGAAAAATAAAAAAAAATTAATTTGAGTTGGGGAGCATATATTTTATTTTATATATTTGCATAATAAAGGAAAATAAAAAATAGAAATCCAAAATAGCTAAAAAGAAAGGGCATAAATGTCATTTTGACTTTAAAAATCGGTAAGGGGAGTATCTATGCTCTATTTAAAAATCATAGGGGCTTTACAAATACTCCCTCCGTTTCTTAAAACCCTTCCTCTTTCGTTTTTTTTTGTTTTTCTTAAAACAATTCCCTTTTCTATTAAAAAACCACTTTTACCCCTACTATTTCATACTCTACCTATCACATCATACTTTTTCTCTAATACTCAATCCATCACATCTTACTTTTACCCATCAAATCAAGAGCAAAATTGGAAAGTCAACTACAATTTAACACTTCCTTATTTTTCCTCAAAGTCAAAAGAGGAACCGTTTTGAAAAACGAAGGGAGTAACTTTTAAAAATAAAGGGGGTTTTTCGCCCTTTTTGTAAATCACAGGAGCACTTTTGCTATTAGCCCTTATCAAACATAGGTATTTTCATCGACTAATAAAATAACATTTTATATAAAATACTATTTTATATAAAATTAAATTTCACGGACATTTGAAAATATTTTTAATATCAATTTTGAAAGCAATGAATTTAATAAAAACTTTGATCTTTTTTTGTGCAAATTTAAAAAATTGATATGAATGCAGAATGCCATTCGGGAAAATGTTTAGAGGTTTTTTTGCAGATTATTGATTCGTGGCAAAAAAAATATTTTATTTTCTCTAAATAATACTCCATTTAGATTCAAACTCACGAACTGGTGTACGTGTAAAGATATACATACTTTCAGATATATGATACAAATCTTTTTTGACTGAAGTTATTTTTAACTAGATTCTCACCCTTTCGTTGCACGGAAAGAAATTTTAGCTTTTTTTTAAAAATTTCTGAGGTCTTAAAATGTACTTCGTATTGTATTATGTATACAGAGTTACATAGTACTTCAAATGTAAAGTTCTTTCATATATCATTCATTTATTGTTTGTAAGCAATACTATCTAAAGTTGCACTATAGTTCCTTAACATGTTAAAAATAAGGATAAAGCTATTTGTACCTCATGTTTTGTACCCCACTTTGTATCCCGTAGCTTTGCACCAACACTTTGTGTTGGTGTAAAACTAATTTTTGTTAATGCATCAATACTTTGTGTCTGTGTAAATTTTCGTTAACGCACCAACACTTGTGTCGGTGTAAACCATCAAAATGTTTGTGTATAACTGTGGTGTACAAATGGGGTACAATTTGTGGTGTAAGTGTAGCATAACCCTAAAAATAATAGTTTAGATCAACTAATGAAGAAGTAATACAAAGAAAATCAACCACAACATCAAATTAGCAGAAATTAGTGTATAAAATTAACATCTTATGACTTGGTGCGGCACAATGACTTATGTAGGCTACTCTTTCGTAGTTGTCTTGTGCCAAATATATATTTAAAGATTACATTTAATTAGCGGACTGCAGAAATTTAATTTACCATGCCTTTTAATTCTGGATATAATATGGAATACACTCACACTTTCCTTCAATAACATCTATTCAATTGATACGGTATCGTATCGGGATAGGAAAGGATTTCGAGCACCTTCTATTATATTATTGGGTCAAATCCTATTTGTATTAGGATTAGTTTTTATATATGTTGTCTTGTATCTTTTATTATTCTTATGTAAATTCATTACTCTATTATTAGTGTATGGTATCGAAGCTAAGGTATTTCTTTTTAAAAACTTAGCCTCCATTTTTATATGACTGTGCATCTCTGTTGGTCTTCATCATCGACATACGACACTCAATCGCCATGGCCTCACTGTCTCTTAACCCTTTCTCTCTCTCCAAAAAAATTTGAGCATGCCTAACATCCATTGTCCCTTATCCCCTCACTCCAAAAAAAATTGTGTGTTTGAAAAATTGAAAAATTGAATTTTGCCCGTGTTTCGTCTAGAATTAGAGTGCATGAAAAGTGATAGAGAAGCAGAGAACGGCTTAAAATTATTTTCAATTCAATTTGTTTGATTATATGTTTAAAATTTAAAAATAAAACGTATCTATTTAAAAACTAGATCAAAAGTTTTACAAAATTAGATGTGATCTGAAATAATTACTAAAAATAAGCAAATAAAGTGCCTAAAATTTGACAGTTATGAATAATAATTCAGAAGATGATTTTAAGAGGGAAGAAGTATATATATCTTAATTTACCATTTTTTTATTATTATTGTTCGGCTGGTATATGGGGAAACTTTTAAGATGTGAATTTGTTTTTTAATTTTTAAGGTAGATGTGAGAGTTGCCACATGCTGGGCATCAATGGGGTGAAGAATAAGATGCGTACTGCTGCAACTAGTGGGATTCAGTCTCAGCTTCTACTCAGAATATTATAATTGAAGCACTCACTTTTCTTTTGACTGCTAAACTCAACTGTGACATTACCTTACCAAACCATGTCGGATAATTTAAGATTTATGCTACATACCTATAAATTTTGTCATGATAAATTTCATAGCTATCATACTCCCCCTCCCCAATTTGATTATAAATTAAGGTTTATGAAGAGAAATATCTCAATTATTTACAATTCGATATATTAATAAGAAATAAAAATTACATATTAAAAAATTACGTCAAAAGTTCTACAAAACAAGAGGTGACAATAATATTTTATCTTATCAAATACTACGTAGTACTTAATGAAATTGCGTAAACAAACAAAAGTTATCGAGAGGAGAGAGGGAAAAAATTGTAATCAAATTGGGAATGTATGAAGTATTTAATTTAATAAAAAAGTAAAAAAAATACGGAGTAATAATTATGGGGCTTTATGCACCACACCACGTTTTCATGGAGCCCCTTGATAAAGTACCTTACATATGGTGGATAACGCCCTCTCGGGGCTCAATGGCTACACATAGTCTAAAAGTACTCCCTCCGTCCCCCAGTTTTTGTCCACTTTTGACTTTTGGAACTGTTCATCTAAGCACTTTGACTCATCAAATTCTCTCAATGTGTAAGCCTAAATATAGTCATGTGTGATCTTGTTTGATTTGTCTTAACATATAGATTATTAATATATAATTTTTATAATTTTTTAATATACAAATTACAAGATAAAATGGATTAAAGAAGTGCATTGGATGGTGTGTAAAAATGAAAGTGGATAAATACTCTGGGACGGAAGGAGTATTTTGTTAATTAGTATTNTCAATGGCTACACATAGTCTAAAAGTACTCCCTCCGTCCCCCAGTTTTTGTCCACTTTTGACTTTTGGAACTGTTCATCTAAGCACTTTGACTCATCAAATTCTCTCAATGTGTAAGCCTAAATATAGTCATGTGTGATCTTGTTTGATTTGTCTTAACATATAGATTATTAATATATAATTTTTATAATTTTTTAATATACAAATTACAAGATAAAATGGATTAAAGAAGTGCATTGGATGGTGTGTAAAAATGAAAGTGGATAAATACTCTGGGACGGAAGGAGTATTTTGTTAATTAGTATTACGAAATATATTCCAAAGTACAGAGTCTATATACAATATACTTGATAATTCATATCAAAAATAAAAGTATCATAAAAATTCAAAAGAAAATAATCCCTCCGTCCCTAAAAAATTGTCACATTTTGATTTTTTTGATCAAATTATGACACCATTTAATCGTGTATTATGGAAAATGTATATTTAGTTATAATGTAAATTTAGTAAAAATTAGGTTTGTTTTAAAATATAGTTTTGAAATGTCAATTTTTTATAATATTTAATTATTTTAAACTATATTTAATTTGTGGTTAAAAGGTGCCATAGTTTGACCAAAAAAGTCAAACTGTGACAATCTTTTAGAGACAGATGGACTATTTTCATTTATTCGAAAGAAAATATGAAACTTTTCCGAAAATAAAATAGGAAAAATTTACAAAAAGACTCTGAAAAGTCTCTGATTTTACAAGAATACTCCGAAAATTAATTAATTACACCATCAGTCCATCACTCCCAAAATTGTATCCTTTTACAAAAATACTCCACCCTACATCTCACTTGCACAATAAAGTTGTGTAATATGTAAAAATATTTTTAAAATGATGATTTGAAAATAAAATAATTTTCTTTAAGTTTTATAAAAAATTAAATTACATATTCCTCCTCCAACTCAAACATTAATCACGTCTCTCACAACTAGAGCATGTCATTTTCGATTGAAATTCTAAAATTAGATGTTGGAAGAACTATAAGATACTAGAAACAATTGAAAACTAACTTTTTTTTATCTAAAAGAACAGACTCAGGAGATTGATATTTGATTTGAAGAAATAATAAATAATTTAATTTTTTGTATTAAAACTGATATTACCTCCGTCCTAGAGTATTTGTCCACTTTCATTTTTACACACCATCCAATACACTTCTTTAATCCATTTTATCTTGTAATTTGTATATTAAAGCATTATAGAAATTATATATTAATAATTTATATGTTAAGCCAAATCAAAGAAGATCACACATGACTATATTTAGGCTTACACATTGAGAGAATTTGATCAGTCAAATTGTTTAGATGAACAGTTCCAAAAGTTAAAACTGGACGAATACTCCGGAACGGATGGAATAAAAGTTATTATTGTCTAAGTGAGCACTTCAAAAAATCATGCAAATATAACTCCATCCACAATATGATGGAGCAACCGAGCAAGTGAAGGTAGCGGGTGAGGTGTTCTTGTAAATAGAGACAAATTTTGAAAGTAATGAGGTAATTAATTGATTTTCAAAGTATTCTTGTATAATCAAAGATTTTTCGGAGTAGTGGTGTAAAATTTTCAGTCATTATATCAGAAATTTATGACTACTTCACATCACAAAGATTTTCATGCTGGAGATGAACATTCATGCCGGTGATTAATTTACAATATTTCACTAGTCATCATAAGCCCAACATTTCTCGTCTCTTTTCTTAACTACAAACATGAGATTAATTACATCTTGATTCTCGTCATTAATTCTCAAGAGAATAAAGCGAGAAATTCCAAGAAACGTCCCATTTCTGGTTCTCTAATCTCAACCAGAATAATACTGTGTTTGTGGTTGAAACTGAAATGGCATAATCTGAGTGCAAAAGTAAGGGGAGACGAACATGTTTGTCGGGTGAGTGGTTATTGCGGTCTGTTTGTTGTAATCCGGAGGAGGCGTTTGGGTTTCGTCGAGGTTTACTGTGGTTATGTCGTGAATGCTGGCTCTCCTCTTGTCCTTCCCGCCGCCGGAGATCTGCCGGATGAAATACTTCTGCGCGTGGCTGGCCACTTGGGTCGGCGTCCTGGTGACGACGAAGTTGCGGGAGATGTTTCTCCAGTCGCCTTTCCCGTATTTCTTCAGACCCATCAAGAACAGTCTGTCAGGCAAATCGTCGAACACCTTGTCAGCATATGTATTTTCAGTGATTCAGATAATCAAACAAGTTAAATGGCTTTGTTGGAAAGAAAAAGGGTTACCCACTTGTGTTCTTCCTCGGTCCAGGGGATACCCTTCTTCCGTTCGGGCTCCGGCGGGCGGTGGGACGGAGATCTCTTCCCGCCGGCACCGAGGAACTGGGTCCGAGCGTCGAATGGGCCGGGGCGACTCCATTCCAAGGTGGCCGGGAAGGGGAAGGGGTCCATATGTCCGGCCTCAATGCTGCAAATATCATCCTCCAGTTCCTTGTACTGCCTCATCACGTCCGTGACCGTCTTCCCCGGCACCATCGCCGCCACCTTCCTCCACCGGTCTGGCGTGTCCCTGTCGTACAGAGCAAGCGCGCTCTCGAAGGCCTTGTTCTCAGCCGCCGTCCATTTGGTCTCCTCAAACACCCAGATCGAGTTCGTCAGGTAAGGCGAGGAAGAAGTTGCCGCCGCCGGCGAAAGAATCTCCATGTCTTCCGATGTGGAGGTGGAGGTCCAACAATGGCGATTTTCTGTATTTAAATCAAGAAAACCCCCCGGAGTTGAAGGAATCAGAACCCTATCTTTGTGTGGGCAGGCACCCTTGAGGAGGAATCGATCAAAGACTTGTCTTTTCAAAAAGAAAATCTAGAAAACTAAAATATGCAGCAGACAGAGAGAATTAGATCGTGTTCCCCGCCAAGATCCCAAACCACTGAGATCATCTTTCCGAGAAAACCCAACACTATTTACAAGATTCTTTACACAGGAAAGAGAAACTGAGGTAGAAAGAAAGAAAAAGTGGGAATTCTTCGGCTTGAAACTTTTGATTCCCTCTTTAGAAAAGAAGAAGTTGAAGATGTGAGGAAAGAAAGGATAGAAAAATGATATGACTTTGATGCTAGGAAAGAAGATGAATCCTAAGAGGCTAAGAGTAAGAGCACTAGAAATACCATGAAGCCTCGGTGCTTCAACATTTCTCCCTGACATGTCAGCCTTACCTCACAAATTCACTAGAAATGGATTTGAATCCTCGGGGATTCAAACTGGGTTTCAAACATTCATTTTTTACATTTTTAAATACTCCCTCCGTCCGGTATTAATGTTTACGTTTTGACTTTTGGTCATTTTTATTGATGGTTAACTCTAAGGTGAATTAGTCCAAAATACCCTTCCCATGTCTAGCTTCACCACACCACTAATTTCTGCAACCCCTTTGCCGCTAACCCCCCGTCCGCACCCTGTCTCCGGCAGCCTCCCTTCCTGGCCATCCCCCAACACAATCATTAGTTTCAACATCACTGCCACAGCACTTCCGTCGTCACCGCCAGGTCTGCCCCCCATCGCCTCCAATTCGTCCCTTATCACAACCACAACCCTACCACCGCTGCCAATCCCACCATCTCCGCCAGAACTCTGTCACCGCCGGCCCTCCATCACTGCTAGCACTTTCGCCGCCATCCCCCATCTCTGTAAGATTACAGATCTGTTTAGATCTAGAAGAAAGATGGAGAAGGATGATGAGGAAGAAGAAGTCAGATCTACACAAAGAGAAAGAAGAAAAAAAGAAAAGAAAAAAATGGGGAGCTGGGAGGAGAAGGAAAAGAGAGAAGAAAGAGTGAGGATAAGAGAGAATGAAGATAAGGAGAGTGGTGCGGTGGAGAATAGAAAGGAACGGTGGGGGAAAAGATAAAGATTAAGGAAGGAAAAGAAGAAGAGAAAGAAAGGTAGAGGGGTATTTTTGGAAGAGTATGGGTTAAAATTAGAAATGTAAACTTTATTTTCGGACGGAGAAAAAGGAGAAACGTAAACTTTATTTCCGGACGGAGGGAGTATACATTTTCTAAAACTAAATTAATAAAATGTAATTAATTTATTAATTAATTATATTGAAACACGAATAATAAAAAATACATTCATTAAATTTAAAAAATTGAAACGACAATAATTTAAAATTTAAAAAATTACACTCATTAAACTAAAAAAAACGGCAATAATAAAACAAATACATTAATAAAAAACTAAGATACATTATATTTCGCATTGATCTCTCTTTGTCTTTGCTCGTAGATCATCTGTTTGAAACTTGAGAATTAGATCGTGTTCCCTGCCAAGATCCCAAACCACTGAGATCATCTTTCCGACAAAACCCAACACACTATTTACAAGATTCTTTACACAGGAAAGAGAAACTGAGGTAGAAAGAAAGAAAAGTGGGAATTATTCGGCTTGAAACTCTTAATTCCCTCTTTAGAAAAGAAGTTGAAGGTGTGAGGAAAGAAAGGATAGAAAAATGATGACTATGATGCTAGGAAGAAGATGAATCCTAAGACGCTTAAGAGTAAGAGCACTGCAAATACACGTGGCTTCAAAATTTCCCCCACGTCAGTTTTAACTTACCTCATAGATTCACTTAAAATGGATTTGAATCCCTAGGGCTTCAAACTGGGGGTTCAAACCTTCATTTTTTACATTTTTAAATATACATTTTCTAAAACTAAATTAATAAAATGTAATTAATTTATTATTTAATTATATTGAAATACGAATAATAAAAAAAATGCATTCATTATATTTAAAAAATTGAAACGACAGTAATTTAAAATTTAAAAAATTACATTCATTAAACTAAAAAAACGACAAATATAAAAAAGATACGTTAATAAAATAAAGAGAAAAAGTGTACCGTTTACCCCTGAATTGTTTGAAAATTACACGGTTTACCCCCGAACATTAAAAAATGCATCAAATAACCTTGAATTCTTTATAAATTGCACGTTTTGCCTCAGAACAATAAAAATTACACTAAATACCCATGAACTCTTCAAAAAGTATAGTGTTTACTCCTGAACATTTAAATAAAGACGATAATTTTGGAGAAATGTACTTTGGAGAATTCACAAGGGCCAGATGAATCTTATTCGCAATTCTTGTGCGTGGAAGCAATGCACTCCCTATCTAATAGTTTAGGACCAACGATGCAATGATTTAATTTGTTCAAGGGTATTTGATGTATTTTTAGTGTGCAGGGGTAAATCGTGCAATTTTTCGAAGAGTTTGAGGGTAAACGGTGCACTTTTTAAAGTTTAGGGGTAAAACATGCAATTTCTTAAGACTACTGGGGTAAACAATGCACTTTACTCATAAAATAAACTAAGATAAATTATATTTCACCTTGATCTCTCTTTGCCTTTGCTCGTAGATCATCCGTTTGAAACCCGATAACATAGAAAGGTCGGTTTCCATGATTTAGATCTCGTCCTCCTGCTCCTTTTGCTTCATCTCATGCTCCTTTAGCTTTATCCTCTCTTCTTCTCGAAGATTGAACACCCGAAGTTGTTCAACTATTACCCGACCGATTTCGTCGTGAGAAGAAACGGAAACAGAGCCGGACCCTCCCCAACCCGAGGCAATGGATTTTGCCTTCTTTCTTCCGATCGGCCGTGGAATGGGGTCCTCGTCATCGTAATCCGCAACGTTGAAGGGAGGAATTTGTTCCGACGAACCGATAATGTCGTTGACCTCAACCTCGGTGTCGACGAGGATCTTTTCTTTGACGATCCACCGTCGAGATTGTTGAGTTGTTGCCACTTCGGGGAACGGCTCAAAATCCTCCAAAGATTGATGGGAACCTTGCCTTGGTGCCCGTCATCTTGATACCGAGTCGTGGCAAGTCGAAGAACATCGGCGTTGTTCGTCCCGCTCCTCCAGGACCGGGCGCATTCCTCGTAAACTCTGATAAACTTTCGGACTTTACGCTTGATGTGGCTCCATTTGGAAGTGAGTTGGTCCCGGGTACGGTAGGAGCCGTCCTTGTTCATCTCCGTGAAGAACTTCTCCTCGATACGATCCCACATCGCATCCTTCGTTTGCTCCGAATCTTTAAAAAAGTATAACACGAAATTTTTTTATGACACGATTAAATATAATTTTATATAAATAAAAACATAAATAAGTTAGAAAATATATAATTTTTACCAACGATAGAATGCTCGGAGACGTCAACCCAAGCCGACGCCAATAAGCACTCTTCCTCCGGCGTCCACTTTTGGATTGACCGTGCCGCCTGGTCATCGTGCCTTTTGCTTTGTGGCTTTTCTGGCGTGTACTTTTTTTAGAGTCGGATGGTCCCGGTTGAGTCTTCGGAACCGAATCTTGCTCGACGTACCCCGATTGTTGCGTCTCGAACATCGGCGAATGATTCCCGTATTCTTGGAAATACCACATCGCGGACTCGTGAGGCTCGAGATTGTCGGGAAAGAAGTCGGAGTCGAAAGAATTCATGTTCAAAAGAGAGGGGTGTGGGAGTTTGAAAATGAAGAATTTGTGAAGAAGATTAAAGAAGATTGAAGGTGTGAGAATGAGAGGGGGGAGTTTGAAATTTATTAAAAAAATAAATAAATTTTTTTTGGGTTTCAACGGCTAAATTAGCCATTAGGGGGAGGGGAAGATGCATAAAACCAATGACGCCGACCACATCATGCCCGGATGAAGCCAATGGGGGGCGGTGTTTAACGCCCCCAGCGTTAAAACCGGCAAAGCAGGTTGTTATTTCTAAATAGATAGAACTGTTTATTAAAAGGTTTTTTAGATGATATTCTTCGATATAATTTTAAACAATTTATAATGTTTATTTTAAAATTTATGAAATTATATTTTAACTTTTATTTGTTGTATTCTCATCCTATAAAATTTAAAATTAATTATCCATATTTAATACTTGGTCCGTCTCTGAGTGTTTGTCCACTTTTGACTTTTGAAACTGTTCATCTAAGCACTTTGATTCATCAAATTCTCTCAATGTGTAAGCCTAAAAATAGTCATGTGTGATCTTGTTTGATTCGTCTTAACATATAGTTTATTAATATATAATTTTTATAATTTTTTAATATACAAATTACAAGATAAAATGGATTAAAGAAGTGCATTGGATGATGTGCAAAAATGAAAGTGGACAAACACTCAGGGACGGAGGGAGTAATTCTTTATTTCGAAAATAGACTAATTTAGAAAAATTTAATTGGAATGGACCATTTTAAGAAACTAGCATAAGTTCTAAAGTCATTTTGATGCTGTTTCCATAGGCGTTGGTCGGTTGGAATAAACTGAGCATTATTCTAAATCAATGAATATTATTCAGATAATTAATTTATGTTGGGTAACTAATTTAAAAAAATACATGCGGAGTATGTACTTTGTAAATCCATTTGGAAAAATTCATATCATTATTCCCAAAATTGCATAATTTTACATAAGTACTCCAAGATTTAATAAATGACACCCATGCTCTCAGAATTTTCGTATGTTTACATCAATACTCCAACATTGAAATATGTTTACATCTGTACTCCAACATTTGGAGCATAGATATACGTAAACACAAATGAATTCTTAGAGCAGCAATGTAAATATACAGGGGCGGAGGGAGGGGGGCATGCCTGGGCAAGTGCCCCCCCGACGAAATTCCGGCGAAATAGGGTAGAGGTACCCATCGGAGAAGGGAGGCCGGATTTGCCCCCCCAGATTGGTCCGGCAGGCGGCACTGCGGTCTACGGCAGCAGGTCGAAGAAGAAGGAGGCGGAGAAATTGCTGAAGAAGAAGAAAACGTACGACGTCGTTTACTTAAATGTTTAAAGAAAATCTTTTGGGCTTTGAGCCTTTGACCCATCCCAACACTCCAGAAGCCCAATTGCCCTAAAAAAATACGGACTAAGCCGGAAACCAAACGACAAGTCACGGAGTAACTCATAGTTGTTTTTCAAATCTTTGTTTGCTAATCCGTATTTGGTGATGATTATGGGATGCTTTTTACTACCAAGTACGGAGTATTTAAGTATCAAATTATGATGCTGGATGCTTATTACTATAAAACTAATTTGTTATGTGTTAAATTGAAATTAGGGATTATTTTTTTAAAATCAAGACTTTGAAAAAATTTAAATTAGCATATGCAATAATAAATTAAATAATATTCTATCTGTCCTAGAATTATATTTCTTCTTCACTATTTCGAAATCACAGAAATTTTTGTTTATTTGTATGTTTTTATTTATTATTTGATAAAATAAAATATTCTTGTAACCACTCATTTTGTATAAGATTTGACGTACTCCGTAATTTTTGAATATGTAAGTTAGATTTTTATTTATATATCAATCTTTAAATTAAATGAATTAAAAAAATTTTAAATCTTACTTCGTTTTGTGAACTACGACTATCATTTTTGGTTATTTTTTGGCATAATTCGAATAACATTGTTTGTTATTTCATTTGATAAAATCTGACGCTATTCTTCAACCCCACAGTATACTATTGTGCCCCTCAAAGGTCCGACCCTGGCTCCGCCACTGTAAATATATGAAAATTTTGAGAGTATTGATATCATTAATTAAATCTCGAAGTATTTATATAGAATGGTACTACCTCCGTCTCAAAGTATTTGTCCACTTTCATTTTTACACACCATCCAATACACTTCTTTAATCCATTTTATCTTGTAATTTGTATATTAAAAAATTATAGAAATTATATATTAATAATCTATATGTTAAGACAAATCAAACAAGATCACACATGACTATATTTAGACTTATACATTGAGAGAATTTGATGAGTTAAAGTACTTAGATGAATTGTTCTAAAAGTTAAAACTTGACGAATACTCCTGGACGGAAGGAGTATAATTTTGAAAGTAATGATGTGAATTTTTCCAATCCATTTTCAGTTTTTTCGCATTTCATTTGTTCAAACCTGAGGGGGACCTAACATTGGAAAATAATCAGAAAAGAAAAAGAAAAGCACAGAAATGGAGAAGCCAAAAGCTTTAATGGAAGGAACGAGCAAGGAGGAATTGGAGATACTGTCCTCCCTCACCTTTCATCCTCACCGCGTCAGCGTCGAGTCCAGTTTCTACGAGTACTACGCCGTCAGGGGAATCCGAGTCGACCGAGTCGAACCCGGCGCCGTTTCCTGCACTTTCAAAGTCCCCCGTCGCCTCACCGTGAGTCCGATCAACTCTCCTGCCCTATATTCTTCCAATTCTTCCTTCCATTACCGTTGATTTCCGGTTTCTGAGCTCCGATTTTTTATTTATTTATTTGTGGAGAAAACGTTCCGATTCGATCTTTGCAGGATAGAGATGGAATACTGGCATCTGGTGCGATTGCGAACCTAGTTGATGAAGTTGGGGGCGCGGTTGTGTACGTGGAGGGCCTCCCAATGAATGTGTCTGTGGACATGTCCATCTCTTACCTCTCTACTGCAAAACTTAATGTAAGCCTCCTGTCTCTATCAGACAGTCTTATTCCCAGCATTTTTTTTACCTATTTAATCTGCTGTTGATCTGAATTTAGTTTTATTTATCGATATTTTGACTCGTATATTTCACAGAAACAATTTGTGTTGCTTTTTGGCTCTTCATTGTTCATTCATTTGCCTTATATTCACACTATGTTTGGTTCACGGAATTTGAAAGGAAAAAAATAGAAAATAATTGGGAAAACAATTTTTCATGTTAGGTTAGAGAGGGGAAAAAAGAGAAGTGGAAGAAGAAATGAACTATAAAGAAGGAAAACACTTTTCCTTTCATTTCTTCTGAATTTCACGAACCAAACATGGGGTTAAGTTATTGCTCTTCTATTTGGGATTCTGCATTTTTTTATAGTGTTTCTGGTTTATCTCAGGAGCTCTTTGATAAAAAAAGAAATAAAAAGAACAAAACAGCTTTGTGTGCATTTTCTGTTATTGCATAAATAATCTATTATTTCCATTTCCCTGTGGAGCCAAAGATTCACTATTTTTTGGCTTTGGGATACGATGAAATAAATTATTGAATCAATTTAATCTATTATTTCCATTCCCCTGTGGAGCCAAAGATCCACATTATTTTTGGCTTTGGGGTATGATGGAATAAAGCCAATTAGCTCTTTAAATTGTCTGTCCTTCTTGCAATTGTGAAGTAGCAGTTAGTCAATGCAACTTTCGACACTCATCATGGTTCATTTGGAAATAGTCGCTCTATGTTTTAAACATAGGGGTTAGACTGTGTATATCTTTCCCCCTACCCCACAATGGGCGGGAGCCATTTTGGCGCTGGGGTAATGTAGTAGGTAAGATCTACATTCATTTGACCCAAAATACCCTTGTCTTGAGTGGGATATATTGGGTTTGTTTGGTTTGGTTTTCTTCTATGACAATTTGCAACCCTTTTATGATGAATTCGAACAATCTTATCAGTTTTGTGGATACAGAGCAAAACTGCACAAGGGTGATCCTGTGTAATCCTTAGCATGTTACTACCTCCGTCCCATAAAAATCTTCTATGTTTAACTTGCACAGAGTTCAAGAAAAGTGGAAAAGGTGTGGTTAGAATTTGTTAAAAAGATACTTTTTTTAGCCTCATACTTTTTTCCTTGAGAGGAAAGTGAAGATATTTTGGGACGGACAAAAAAATGAAGATTTTTGCGGGGTTAGGAGTATTATACGTAGTATATGCTTTAAGGTAAACTGGAAGCATGTATGTTTCAGAAGCGATAAATTGGAAGCATGTATGTTTCAGAAGCGATAAATTGGAAGCATGTATGTTTCAGGAGCAGGGTTAATGTGATTTTCCTCTACCCTTTGATCAACTCCACCAAATACATAGACGCATATTTGTGGCTGAAAAGATATAATGATTAATTGAACTGAAATATCCAAGAATGTATTTAAAATGCATTCTTTTGTTGATTTAAAGGAATATTTTCATCAAAAGATGTTTATACAAATGTCAATTATCTTCATTTCCTCCAAAAGACGAAGAAAGATATTAATTTCTGTAGTATTTTCCTCATCTTTAGCAGAATTAAGTTAATGTAGCACTACAGGTTAGTGTTTGATAGAAAATATGTGGCAAGTAGAAATTCNTCATAACATGTTTTGGGATGCAATTCCATTAGGAAAGCACTTCTTCCATGGCAAAAAAATAAAATAAAAATATGCCACGTCTGGGGGGGGGGGGGTAGAACGGGATAACTTTCGTTGTCAAAGGCAGGGGACCTCACCTTGACACTGAGGGTTGTGAGTTACATTGTTTTTAGGAAAATGCTAGAGTCACAAACATATAGTTCACAAATTTCACAAACTTGCCTTTTTGGATTTTAAATTAAAATATTTTTTATTATTTGAGTGCATCTTATTTCTAGGAAGGTGTTAAAAAGGCAAGTTTGTGAATTTTGTGAAATGTTTGTTTGTGACTCTAGCATTGTTGTTTTTAGTCTTAAATAAAGTCAAACATGTGCTACCAAATTTGAACGACAGGTTTGGGGTTACATAATGTCAAACCATTGGGGGGAGTAAAATCTTTTATTGTTGTGCATAGTTTTAGAAACTACTAAATGGGAGATGGAATTATAATGAGCTAATTGAGAGGGAGAGGAAGCATCACGTCATTCACGTGTAGGGAGAGGCTTATAATGTGCTGCTAGAAGAACCCATTAAACGTGATTCGTCCATTCATGCTGCAACAACATATCCTGTACAATCCCAACATCATCGGGGTTTAGTCAAGATACATGCAACCTTTCTCCTGTAAAAAAACATAGAGGTCGTTTCGGTTAGTGGCATTGTTGCATTCACTGACCAAAACTACATTAGAAGTAAGAAGCATGGGAAGTTTAATGTACTATTTTCATATAGTTTTCCGCCCCCAATGAGATGGGGAATTTGTACTCCATTATTTAATGAAAGCTAAAACATTGTCAAAATTACTCTTTTAGCTCCATTGCCAATGGAGCTAGAGAAGAAGAAGAAGAAGAAGAAGAAGAAGAAGAAGAAGAAGAAGAAGAAGAAGAAGAAGAAGAAGAAAGAAAGAACAGCTTAAATCACCAAATGAGTCGTCAACTAAGATAGCCTCTTAACTGCATTTTCTTTCATGGCTTGGCTTCATAATTAGGTTAGGTATTGAATGAACATTATATGTTGGCATGTGTTTGTGTTTGAATTCCCCTTCTATTTTAGTGACACTGTGTGTGGCTGGCTTACTGGCAGGATGAACTGGAGATTACTGGGAGATGCCTAGGTAAAAGAGGTAGTTATTCTGGGACAAGTGTCCTTGTGAGAAACAAAATGACAGGGGAACTTATTGCAGAGGGGCGACATTCTTTGTTTGGTAAACATGTGAGTAAGATGTGATTGAATGCTCTGTGTTTTTTTTCCCATCTTCTTCCATCCAAAAGAATAGTTTAAGAGGAAAGAACTAACAGATACTCCGTAAAAAACATTAATGGTATGTGTGCATGAATGCCCTAAACGGAAAAATTCTGTTCTTTTCGAGAAGGTATATGGTACAACCGGATGTACTATACATCCAGGTAGTACTCATTCTGGAGTAGAGTAGTACTTATTCTCGCACAAATATAATTAGTATGGTACTCATTCTAAAGTAATGTAGTACTCATTTTCACACATTGGTTCAATATAATTATAATATTCATCTACAAATAATGTAGTGTTCATTCTGAAACAAAACAGTACTCATTCTCAAATAACTTAGTGTTCATTCACATGAAAAATAAAATCCATACAATAAATAATTTTTTGGTTGTACCCAAAATTGGGTACAACTGGATGAATAATATAATTTGCGGTTCTTTTCTCTGTTGGATGTGGTGATTATGATGGTACCATGCAAAAGATGACTGAAAGTTAAGAATGAAACGAACCAAAACATAACATAAATTTTGGGATGGAGGGAATTATTGTTTCTCAGTACAAGAAGATTTTCATTATATTTATCTTACAAAAAACTTTCAAAAAAGCTATTCTACTATATTGCTCATTCCGAAAAAAACTTTACCTATTTTCCTTTTTAAACGTCTCAAAAAACTCTTCTGACCTAATTTCTTTTTTTTAGATAATAAAATATGGCAGATAAGATTTTTCTTTCATCTAAATATTTTTTTATTATACACTTTTCATTTTTCCATACCTTTTAAAACTTCACGTAAAAAGATCCGAACTACTCCAGAGATGAACAAAAGGTCCGAACTAGCAATCACTTAAAAAGGTCGAGTACTATTTAAGAAAAGGTTGACCCGATTTTTCCGTAACTAATCTGGATTAGTCAGGTCTTCATAAAAAAATAAGGATTTTGGAGATGTAATAGTCTGATTAGAATCGGTCTGGTTGGATCTTTTTTTTAACAAGTAAATTTTTTAATGTTTGCTCTTTAAACAAATAATCTTACTTTTGATTATTTAATTTCTTTAATCTCTATGCTCTCTGATTCTTACTTTTGATTATTTAATTTTTTTTAGGAGTACTTCATATGTTTTGTACTTTGAAATTCTTATTTTTGTTAACACTTGTTTTTAAGGGGGGTGTATTCAATCCGGATTTTGATAGATTTTTTTTGGATTCTGAAAATCCGTAGGTATTCAATTCAGAATTTTAAAAGTCATTTAACATCTGGGTGTATTCAATTCAAACTTTAAAAAATCTTTCTAAATATGATGGTATTCAAAAATTGATGGATT
This sequence comes from Cuscuta campestris, assembly GCA_900332095.2. Taxonomy (NCBI): domain Eukaryota; kingdom Viridiplantae; phylum Streptophyta; class Magnoliopsida; order Solanales; family Convolvulaceae; genus Cuscuta; species Cuscuta campestris. The sequence goes on along the minus strand of OOIL02001568.1, from coordinate 302,618 downwards.
TTTAAAGATTTTAAAAATTATGGATTTTGATGGATTTTCATGCCTTGGGTATAAATACAAATCCAATTTACAAATCCAATCAAAAACCATGAGATTTTGCCCACTCCTATTCTCTTTCAGCCTGAAGTCGTTCTTCATCTACGGTCCCTAAAACCCTAACATCTCTCCCGTGCTTCTCTTCTCCAACGTGCGCCACCGCACGGACCTTTACCCAGATAAATCGTCGACACCGGCCTTCTTCCTGCCGGCGAAGGAAAACAGCATCCCACCATCAATTCCCGCGAGATCCAGACCGCCTGCGATTGGTTCTTCGAGAATTGGCCAAGCACGCTGTCTGAAGGTACCAAGGCCGTCACCAAATTCACCAGCCTCCTCTGTCGTGGGTCTCTTCATCAATACTTTCTTCAAATATAATTTGGTCTCATCTTTCGTCATCAGCAGACAGATCCGAAGGAAGAATAGGTCAATTTCGTGCAGCATCAAGTTTTCTTCTGGAAATTTCATGAAGACAAAATCCCCCTCTTTGTTCATTAATTGAAGGTAGATTAGTCGAAAGAATTGAGCTAGTGTTTTAAAGTTTCCAATTATCAAAATCAATTATAAGGATTAACTTTAGTTATAAAAAAAAGCAATATTATATGTTGGTGTTGAGCTTTATAATACTCCGTAATAATAACAACAACAACAACAACAACAATAATAATAATAATGTTTTAAAAAATAATTTATTTTTATTTTATAATGTTATTTTTAGAATTTTTGGTCAATTTCATAAGTAATAATCAATGTTAGGATAATGCATAGATTTTTAAAATAACTCAAATGTATATATAAATAAGCAATCTATCACAATCTTATAAAATCCTACTAACAAAATACATCAAAATCTATCTAACTCTGCACAGATTTTAAATAATCCACTGATTTTACAGAATCCATGGAATTAAAATAATCTGTCAGAATCTTTAAAAATCTGGATTGAATACACCCCCTAAATTTTCAACTAAAAAAATAAAATACTATTCTCTATATTTATGTGAGGATAGCTTCGTATTACCTTTTTTTTTGCTTTGGTGGGTTGGTTTTTTGGGGTATTCTCCCAATATATGCAAAAAAGAAAAAAAAGCATTATGTTATGAAATTAATGATTGTTCATTTATTTAATTAATAAGACCTATTTTCTAGAATAGTAGATTAAGACACTCGTTTTAAATAGTATATTTGTACGGTCCTTCCCACTTGTATTTGTATTCATGTTAAGCTTCTCAACTATAAATAAAAGCTTAATATCCCTGCAAAGACACCATTAAGAATAAGAAGAGTGAAGAATTAATACAGAGAAGAAATCAGAAATATATTATATCAATTTTCTTAATCTCTGAGTAGTTTTTCTCTCATTTTATAATACGTTATCAGCACGAATTTGCTCAAAAATCTCAGAATCCTTGTTCTTCTCAGAAGGTATATTTATTTATTATTCTTTATAAACAAACTAAAATATTTTCTTAAAAACTATGAGAAGTATGCTCTGTGATTGCCCAAAGTAGGGATCCTTCACATCATAAACTTATAGCTATAAAATTAAAATTAGATAATTGAAAGGAATAACTTTCCTCATAATAAAAAAAAATCATTTTTTATAAACTAAAAACAAAGAGTAGATATAATACGGAGTAGTTAAGATTGAAAACAAAAATTAATTTTAAAAAAAGCTACTCTTGAAAAAAATTGAAATCAAGATATGATGAATGGTGATTTATGTCGGCTTTGATTCTCCGTCAATTATAAAATATCTTGAACTCATGACTGGTGATTTATTCACAGCTCGGTTTGCTGACTGTCATTTCGATGAGACAGTATTCCCAATCTTAGTGGGGAAAAATGAGAAAAAGAACTCATGTACAAAAAAAATTACATGGAATGCAACAAGATTATCTTTTCTTGATTCAAGAACAAATGCATGCAAACAAGAAGTACAAAAGATAATTCATTTACAAAATATTGCAAATCAATTGCCTGACGCATTCACGGATTTAAAGAAAGTGACAAAGTCACATATTCCGGCTATGAATGCTCCTAACAGAATTGAAATTCCTTCAGAGAAAAATGAAAAAAACTCTTGCAAATGAGTCCTCAATACGCAAAAAGCGTGGCAGGCCACTTGGTTCAAAAGCTGTAAAACCAAGAAAACTTAAAAGGCAAGAGACAAAGTTTGAAACAAAAGACGTTCATTCTTCAAGTAAAGAAAATGAACAAACCGAGCATGTTGATATAAAAAATAATATCAATGAACAATTTGTTTCAAATGAGGATTTAACAATCTATGAAGATGCGAATAATCCAGATGAAGATAGAAGCGTTGATATTATGAGATCTCAATAAATTATGTTTCTACGGGATTACAATGGAACAGAAAAGATGTTTATGTAGATGATATATTCGCATATTCCATTGCCACAAACATCATGGATGAAAATGATGACATTGAACCAACTTCAATTGATGAATGTCGACGTAGACATGATTGACCAAAATGGAACGAAGCAATTTAGGCAGAATTGAAATCACTTGAAAAACGAAATGTTATTGGGCATATAGTTCCTACGCCAAAAGGCGTGAAACCAGTTGGTTTCAAATGGTTTTTTGTTCGCAAGCGCAATGAGAAAAATGAAATTGTGAGATATAAAGCCCGACTCGGTTCCCTAGGTTTTTCTCAAATCCCGGGGATAGATTATAAAGAAACTTATTGCCCTGTAGTTGATGCAACTACCTTGAGATTTTTGATAGGCATGTCTGTCTAAGAAAAACTTCAAATGCGTTTAATAGATGTAGTGACAGCATATTTATATGGATCTCTCGATACTGACATATATATGAAAGTTTTTGGAGGCTTAAAATTGCCTGAGGTTTATAGTTCAAAACCTCGAGAGATGTTTTCCATAAAATTGGAAAAGTCACTATATGGACCAAAATAATCTGGTAGAATATGGTATAATCATCTCATTGAATATCTGCTCAGAGAAGGATATAAAAATGATCCATTAATCCATGTGTTTTCATCTGTAGATCTAAATCAGGCTTTGTCATAATTGCAGTATATATTGATGATTTAAACATCATTGGAACTTATGATGAAATAGAAAACACTGCAAAATATCTCATGAAAGAATTTGAGATAAAAGATCTTGGGAGAACAAAATTTTGTCTTGGTCTTCAAATTGATCATTTGAAAGACGGAATATTCATCCACCAATCAAATTAAACGAAGAAGGTTTTGAAGCGGTTTTATATGGATAAAGCACATCCTCTCACATCCCTATAGTTGTCCGCTCTCTCAATGTACATGATGATCCGTTTCGACCTCATGAAGATGATGAAGAAATACTCGGTCCAGAAATACCATACCTGAGTGCTATTGGAGCTTTGATGTATCTAGCAAACAACACTCGACCAGATATTGCGTTCTCAGTGAACTTGTTAGCCAGACACATCTCAACCCTGACTAGGAGGCATTAGAATGACTTTAAACACATTTTGAGATATCTCAATGGTACCATCGACGTTGGTTTATTCTATCGCAAAGGTGCCAAGGCCACTCTTGTTGGATACGCTGATGCATGATATTTGTCTGATCCACATAAGGCAAAATCTCAAACAGGATATTTTTTTACTTATGAAGATACCGCAATATCATGGAGATCGATGAAGCAAAGTTTGACCGCCACATCATCAAATCACGCGGAGTTGATAGCTCTCTACGAAATAGGTAAAGAATGTGTATGGTTGTGATCAATGATTCAACATATCCTGAGCGAGTCCGGTATAGAAATAATCACTAGTTATCTGACTCCTATATATGAAGACAACACTGCATGCATTGCTCAAGTGAAAGGAGGTTACATCAAAGGAGACCGAACAAAGCATATATCACCAAAGTTCTTCTCAACACATGATCTCGAGAAAGATGGAAAGGTTGACATCAAGCAAATCAAGTCAAGTGAGAACCCCGCTGATTTATTTACAAAAGTGTTGCCCCCGAAGAAATTTGAAGAACTCGTACACAAGATTGGCATGTGCCACCTCCGTCAATTATGCTAAGCTGAGGGGGGGGGGGATTTTATGAGTTGTACTCTTTTTTCCTTGATTAGGTTTTTATCCCATTGGATTTTTCCTGACAAGGTTTTTAACGAAGCAGTACATAAAATTAGAATGGGTTTTTAAACTATGCCTATTTCACGAAGTACCCATCGTTAATTAAAAAATGAACATTTAAGGGGGAGTGTTATGAAATTAATGATTGTTCATTTATTTAATTAATCAGCCCTACTTTCTAGAATAGTTGATTAAGATACTCATTGTAAATAATATTTTTTACAGTCCTTCCCACTTGTATTTGTATTCATTCTAAGTTTCTCTACTTTAAATAGAGGCTTAACATCCCTGCAAAGACACCATTAAGAATAAGAAGAAGAGTGAAGAATTAATAGAGAGAAGAAATCAGAAATATATTATATCTATTTTCTTAATCTCTGAGTAGTTTTTCTCTCATTTTATAATACATTCCAATTTGTGTATCTCGCCCTCAATTACTAACACTCTCTGAATTTTTATCATAGTTCCATTTAGCACGTCTCAGATGACTGAAGACTGACATTACAAATTAATATTGGTAAAGTGTTAATATTATACTCCCTCCGTCCCACTGTGTTTGTCCACTTACCTTTTGGCACATCATCCAATGCACTTCTTTAATCAATTTTATCTTGTAATTTGTATACTCCCTCCGTCCATAATTAAAGTTCTCACTTTCCTTTTTTGGATGTCCACAATTAAAGTTCTCATTTCTATTTTTGGCAACTTTTTATTATTAAAAAGACTCAATTACCCTTCTCTTTTACTTTTCCTCTCCTTTCCTCTCCTCTCCCTTTTTTCTTTCTTTTTTTTCCTTTTCCCGTTTACTCTTCCGATTCTTTCCTTCTCACTCTCTCTCTTTTTTCTTCTTCCCCTTCTCACTTTTTCTTACTTTTCTTTCTTCTTCTTAAGATTTTTCCTTTCTTGTTCTTTTTCCCCTTCTGAATTTTCCTTCATCATCTTCATCTTCTACGGATTCTTCTTCTTCTTCTTCTTCTTCTTCTTCTTCTTCCCCCTCTAGATCTGACCAGATTGCATCTAGATCTGACCAGATCTGACCACAATTAAAATAGAAAAGATTGCATTTAAATCTGACCGATTGCATCTCCTACCGATTGCATTTAAATCTGACCGATTGCATCTCCTACCGTTGCATCTGACCGAAATTAAAATGCAATCTTTTCGACAGCGAAGGGGCAGCGGCGGCGAGCTTTCGACGGCGAGGGGGCTGCGGCAGGGACTTTCGACAGAGAAGGGGCAGCTGCGGCGGCGGCTTTCAACGGCGAGGGGCGGCGGCGGTGAGCTTTCGACGGCGAGTGGCAGCGGCGGCGGTGGGGTGTAGTTGTCAGTGGGGGGGCTAAAAGCTTGAGGGGTATAATAGTAAAGTCAAACTAATTTTCATTCCACATAAATTTGCGTGCCGAGTCAAACTGGGAACATTAATTTTGGACGGAGGGAGTATTAAAAAATTATACAAATTATATATTAATAATCTATATGTTAAGACGAATCAAACAAGATCACACATGACTATTTTTAGGCTTACACATTAAGAGAATTTGATGAGTCAAAGTGCTTAGATAAATAGTTCCAAAAGTCAAATATGGACAAAAACAATGGGACAAAGGTAGTACTTAAAGTGTAAAACGAAAGTGCTACTGTTATCCTAGTATGCAGTATTTTTTATATAAATAATACTTTCTCTTTTCAAAAATGTTATGTACTTTGTGAAAATGAAATGCAATATTTAATCCCTTCAATTTATTTTATTTCAAAGATTTGACATAAAAATTAAAAAGTACTTGTAAAACTTATATAGTAGCAAGTTTTAACTTAAAATTGAACACTAGACAAAGAAAATTGATGAAAAATGAAAATATGTGTCCAAATACCATACTAGAAAATATGAAATAGTTATAGCATGATTAAATTGAAAAATAAGAGAAAAGAATTAATAATCTACATTAGTTATTATTACGTCGACATGGTCGCATATCCATGTTATTCGTGAAACACATGCTTAGCAGGTGACTCGTCTACGAAGGTTGTCCTTTTGTCGGTTGCACCAATTCATATCCAGGTTGTGGCCATTCCATTTCTGGTTTGATGGGTGTATTTACACCCCGACATGGTTGTGGTCTATTGAAAACCCATCTGAGTAGTTTTCTAGAGTGGCACGATTGTAAAGGAGACAAGAGAAATTGACCCGGTCAAGGTATCATGGAGTCTACTCGGGTGTGATTTCCATATGAACGGGTGAACCTAGTATGATTCAACAGACGACCGCCCTGAGCTTCTTGAAGTTTACACGGGTGAGGCTTAATGGGTGGCCTCGTTAGTGATGGGTGATATACATAGATTTTACCCGGGTAACTTTGGTCCAAAACCCTCCCAGGTGGATTCCAACCTTGTACGACAACAACAAACCTAGCGCTAGAATCTGCTTGTGTTTATCGGGAGTCTACCCATGTGATCCGTGAGTGCATGACCAAACAACATAGCACTACTAAACAAATCTTTGAGTGATCAGAAGGTTTCTTTAGGAAACCACCTGGGTGGATTTCCAGAACGCGGTGTACTAACATGAGAATGAACCAACATGATTGAACGGAGATGAGATAATTCGGGCAAGGCCCAAACAATGCGCACCAAAGCAGCTTGGGCGAATCTGTCCACAGTCCGGGTCGGGTCCAACCTAACCACTCGGGTGACTTGTGGGCGATGATCGAGTGGCATGGCAAGGTCAAATCATTGAACGACCAGATCGCATCCTCCAAGAAACCACCGGGTGCTGAGCGACCAGTGAGGTAGCTTATCATCGCGGAGGATTTTCAAGTGAGCAAGACAGCCCGTCGAGGAATCGACTAGCTTGTTGCATTATTCGGACTTGTACTGACTTGCACGTGATGATAGCCCAAAACGGTTGGATGGAAGCGGCTTGGGAGAGGCTAGGCTTGGCTAGATTCCTCTGCACCAACAGGCTTTCCTAGATATTCTCACCCAAGCACTATGCACCAAGAAGGACAGTCGCAGAGGAGGGCAGCCAGAGAAAAGGGACGAGCACTACAAGACAAGGAATGTCAGGTCATGTACTTCATCACGCGGCCAGGTGTTGGTGCCTGCCACCTACCCTGTCCCTTAGCTTCACTATAAATGGGCTTGTAACCCTCAATGGAAGGGATTCAAATTTCATCTCTCTAAAAGTGTATTGTGTAATATACCTCCATGTATTCTTCCCATACTTAATAACAATTGGACTACAGGTATTCCCACCTACAATCCTCCCAGTCAACCTTCATTGCCTGAGTCTTTTCTATATTTAAGCTCAGCAAACTACCTTAGATTGGTCTAGGGTAGTTTGCTTGGGTGGTAATTTACACCATGGTTGAAGTGACATTAAATTTCCAAAATAAACATTTGTGTATGATTGGATTGAGAAGGTCGACGGAATGGATTGATCTACTATCATTCGATTGTAATGACGTATTGGTATACATGATCACATGACATGTGAAACATAGTCCATTTCCCACATGCACACCACGAGTTGGCTAGACACATATAAACCGTCTCTTGGTTATTTATACCTTTGGTGATGCCCCCTACAATTAAACGATTAATACTTTCCTCGATATGAGGTGGTACAACATGACAATGCAATTGTGTACCTTCCATATGTCTTACTTCGCTCCAAACGTAATTTGGATATTTGTATACCGTCTATTGTCATGTGAACCCTTGTGTGTGCCTTTCCGCAAATAATTTGATTAATCTTTCGTTTGTGGTCTGAACAATAGCGTATATCGGTAGACTCTGACATCCCTTCATGACATGATTAAAGCTTTCTAAAATATTAGTTGTAAGAATTCTGTAATGTGCCTAACCATTGTAGGATGGTGCCCATCGGTAACGCCACTAACCAGTTGTATGCCTCAAGACACCGTGACGCTATTTCTTGTAGCGTCTTGTGGCACTCCTTAATATCTGGGTACTAGTAGCGTGGTACATTAGACCCTTAAGCTTCTTCTATTACATTTTTTTCTGGAAAATGTTCTTTTGGTGTCGCAGGCAATATCTCCGCGTCACTCGTTGTTCTAGTAACTAGGGCACTATCTTAAGTGTTACATCAATTTCACTATGTCTATTAGAAGTGATGCATACAGGCATCTCAACTAGTACCACATGACACATTAAATGTTTCATGAATTAAGGCCGACTATCCCCGTCCTCTACATCAAAAATCAAATAAGCTAAGGGAAAAATCTCGTGGTTGGCCGTCATTGCCACAAAATCTCGGATGGGAAGCAAGATTTCAACCCATCTATAGCTACCAAAAATTTCAAGAAAACATACACGAAGTCAAACTTGTCTTGAGAGATAATTGGCCGCATTTGTAGTTTCACGACCGTGCTAGGATTAGATTGTATTATAGCGCCATGTAGTGGAAGTACGTTACTATACGAGCTCTCTCATGACACATGAAGTCGTTGAATTGCATTCAACCTTGTGCACCATGCCTTTTTGTAGGAAGCGGTTACTTGGAACAAATCATACACATCTTTGATGAGGTATTTGATTGCATCCTCCATAATTTTTGAAATAATAATTCTAGTAATAAGCTCACTTGTAATGAGCTTGTCATCCCTCTCTTTGGTGTAGTCTATCTACACGAATGTTGCCCCTTGTATTGATTGATAGTACAGACCAAAAAATTATTAGCCTTAGCAGCTTAGATCATCCACGAGAATTGCTCAGCGTAGGAGCATTTTACCTTCCAATATTTGACATGTTTCACATGTGTGCAAAAGTGTCGGTGCTATGCTATGTTTCGACCATGCAAATTATTACTTCCCAAATTAGAAAAGTACATCATTTACAAATGTCGAACCATAAGAATGGTTCCATGCATATGAAAGAACAAAAACAACAACAAATCAATACAAGATATCTAAACATCATCTAAAACAAATGCACATAATGGTGGCGCGAAGGCCAAATAAACTAAACATGAATCAAGTCATACTCAACAGATGGATGCTCGAAGTCCAAAGCCTTGTTAAAACTAATTCCAATCTTCCAAGTTTCATGCATCACCAAGAGCAGCAGTATGGTAAGCCAAAAACAAGAGCATAGAGGGAGCATATGTTGAAGGCATTGACAACTCAACCAACACATACTCCCTCTCCAAGGACCAGGTACCAAAGTTCTTCCATAATCGTCAGACCAAAGTACTTCCAAACTCATCACAAAAAGGTTTCCCGAAGGCGCAAGCAACATCATCATCTCCTATGCACACAAACTCCTCAAATGGTGGGGTCTACCCATCGAGACCCATACCATTGAGTAATTACCCTCCCAAGGCAGGTTCTCTGTTATCCACAAAACCAGCAAGTTTACCATAAGTCTTGTACACAAGCATCATTCAAACAGCGGGTCAAGAACAGTAAGAATAGCATGGTTCACAAACAGCAGCTGGTTCAAAGTTCAATAATAGAAGCTAAAGAACGTTCCCTTGATTCTAGTAGCTTCCTTCATGTTACCAATGTTGTTGTACTCATGTACAATGGCCCTTCCCAGTCAGTTTGCTGTTTAGAAAGAATGGCAGTACCAAATGCAACAAGACAACCTTTCTCATCCTCATTACATTTCAAGAGACATCACACAAATAATCATCAAAGGACCAGTCAAAGCCAACACCAGTAATGAGATATCATCACAAAAACACTAACACTATGTTTGGTTCAAGGAATTTGAAAGGGAAAAGAAAAGAAAATGAATTGGAAAATCATTTTTCTTGTTTGGTTAGAGGGGAAAAGAAAGGAAAAGTGAAAGGAAAAGTCAAAATTCCTTCGATTTTGGTGAGGAAAATGAGAGAAAACCATTTTATTTTCTTTTCCTTCCAAAATCCTTGAGCCAAACATAGTGTAAGGAAACCCGCACAAACAGTAGGAAAAAGGAGCAGGGACCTGATGAACCAGAGGGCTCAAAATTGCATTGTGAACAGTGGCGACGAGCTTCATATCTTTCTCAATTCAATGCATTCTTCAACTGGAACGAAACTCAATTTAAGAATTAGAAGAAGCTTAGCAGGTCGCTCAATATCCCCAAAGGATTGGCCATAAGTTAAGCATGAACAGAATTGAATTTGGAATTCAAGTTCCCGCGATGAACAGTAAACTCGAGACCTTCATTCATTGATTCTGCACAATTCTTGCCAAAATCCATCAAATTGAAGTGAGAGGTGGACCCATCTGGTGAAGACGAATCCAAACATCCAAAATGCATGCTCCAATTTTGCAAGACGAAAGAGAAATTGCGCTAAAGAGTTCTCTATGAACAGTAACGATTGAGGCGTTGACCTTAAATCTCACACAAGTCCAGCAAAAAACTCAAACAAACAGATTCCACTTCTGAAGACGAATCTAGAGCTCCAAAATGAGCTACAAAGCAAGGAGGAAGTATCAGATTATGTTGGGCGTGAATAGTCTTGCGACTGTCCAGCGAAAACCTTGCTATGCTATGTTTCGAAGCGAAACCTCCAAACTTTGAATGCTAACCTATTGCTGACAGATTTTGATCTCAGGTACGGGAAACATTGATTCTAGTGATACGTGTTCAACGTTCCTATATATCTCAAAATCTTGAAAATCAGCGGGAGCATTTAGGTCCGGCAGCATGCTAGAGACTTCGCCAGAAACTGACGAGCCACTAGTGCTCTTTTCATCTTCAACAGAAACTTCTGTGTATGTTGGGTCATTGGGGTCACTCTCGTAGTCCCCTTGAGGCATGGTGTGTGACCACTCTGCTTCATCGTAGATTCATAGTGAAACAAGATTTGGTTCTCATCATGTTCTTCTCCGGCTTCCTCATAGACCTTAATTTGGTCATACTCCATTGAGGCCATTCTAAGGAAACCTCAAAGCTATCATTCGTTATTAAACCATCATTCGTTAGTGAGTCGGAAAAGATGGGAGGTGGCACACACTCCGGACTTATATCCGGACACTTTCCATACATGGCTTGAATTGCATTCAAGCCTTCATTTTAGAGAGCACTCAGAAGTTCTACTTTGACCTCTTCGTATGAGATATGAGGTTCAAAGAAATAACCTCTCTTCAGATTCAAAGAATATTGAACTTACTTCTTCTCTTCTCAATTTGAGACCGACCATCCCAATGAACGAGAAGAATAAGATTATTAATCTCAGACATTTTTTGTTAAATTACAACATAAGATTATTACTCTTAGCCACTCCAATCAAGTTGTAGTCTACTCACTCGATCCACCCCGTAAAACTCATACCCTCGTAAAATAGCAACACGCCCATGACCAAATAACACCAACCCCTCTTGTAAGCTTCCAAAATGCCTAACACATTTTAAAGCAACGTTTGCGTACTCTACATCATGCCAGACCCTCTCGCTTCTATGCTCACTGGGTTCTAGATTTAAAACGTCCCATACAATGGTCCCAGATGTACACTATTACCTTCAAAATTCATAGTTTTATAATAACAAGATCTTATGCCTGACAAATACACATTTATTAAGAATTTTATAATCTTAGAAGAATTTAAACATCAAATTCAAACAAAAAATACATATAACATGAAACAAAATATGAAATCACATAAATACATAAGAAACATAAAACAAAAATATGAAATTAAACTTGAATAACATTTTTTCAAATGAATATATAAAGAATATAAAGTTTGGAGTGAAATCAAACCTGGAAAACGGCAGTATTGCTTGCGTCTTGAACGCTGGTCTCTGGTTAGGCTGCCAAGCCTGCTTCTTCCTCTTCTCTCAACTAGCGTTCTCTCCTACCTTAAATTTTTTTGGGATGGGGGAAGGGAAACACGGTGACAGGGTTTTGGTTAGGGAGGTGGATGGGAAGCCTTCGGATTTTTTGGAGATGGGGGAATCAAGACACAGGGTTTTGGTTGTGGAGATGGATGGCAATAAAGCATTTAAGCAAGACAGTAGTAACACCTCTGTCTTGTTATCTGTAGACCCAGAGTTTTTTGGTGACATTTTTTTCTTTTTCCAATTTTTTTAAATACAAAACTGAGGTATGGGGACTTTATTCTGGCAGACACTGATCGGAATACCTTTTTGGTTTCCTACATATATTGGTAGTTAATTCGGTTTTTTGTAGCAAGCGTATTGTGGCCGGGGTCTTCTCCCAATATATGCAAAAAAAAGCATTCCAATTTGTGTAACTCACACTGCAATTGCTGACAAACTCTGGATTTTGTCAAGACAGAACTAGTAGTTCCGTTAAGTAGGTCTGGAGTCTTGATATCGATAAAGTCTTGATATTTTATTTAAAGTGCAAAATGGAAGTGGTACTGATGTCATGGTATGCAATTTTGTATAAACAATACTTCTTATTTCTCAAAATGTTTTACACTTTGCATAAATAAAACACAATGTTTAGTCCCTTCAATTTATTTTATTTCGAAAATTTGACATAAATATAAAAAATTGAAACTTACATATTTAAGTAAGATCTTTTGAGATGGATGAGAAGAGCAAGTTTGAACTTAAAATTAAATAGTACACAAAGAAAATTGATGTAAAATGAAAATATGTGGTCAAACAACATATTAGAAAATATGAAATAGCTATGACATGATTAAACAGGAAAAATAAGAGCAAAAAACCTAATAGTTTAAATTAGTTATTACTACGTCGATGTGGTTGCATATCCATGTTATTCGTGAAACGCGTGCTTATCAGGTGACCTGTCTCCGAATGATTTCCTCTTTGTTAATTGCACTAGTTTATATCTAGGATGTTGTCATTCCATTTCTAGTTGAAGTGGCATTAGATTTCTAAAATACACATTTATGTATGGTTGAATTGAGAAGCTCGACGGAATGAATTGATGTACCATCATTCTATTGTAGTGACATATTGCGTATACATGGTCACATCGCATGTGAAACGTAGTCCATTTCCCACATTGACACCAGCTAGCTAGATACATAGAAAATATCTCTTGGTTACTTATGCCTTTGGTGATACCCCTATAATTACACGATAAGTACCTTCCTCGTCATCATATCGTACAACAAGACAATGGAATCGTGTATCTTCCATACGCCTTACTTCATTCCAAATGTGCCTTAGATATTTGTATCCCATTTGTTGCCATGTGAACACGTGTGTGTGTCTCTGCAAACAGTCTGACTAATCTTTCATACGTGGTCTGAACAATAGCGTATATTGGTAGACTCCGACATCCCTTCATGATCGGTAGACTACAACAAAAAAACATAAATTTTATTATTACTACACTTACGACTATATGTGGAAATGTTTGTGGTTTAGTGTTCATACCTCCTCCTTTAACGACGTGTCTAGCTGATCCCTATAAGCACGAAGGGTATGCACACAAGACTCTATCCAACAATGGTAACATGCCCACCTACAATTCAAACACATTACCAATTTTAAGTAAAAATTAATATGTACATCGAGAAAAAATTTTGATCGTAAAATTAACTAGCTCCAAAGGGGGTGTCACCAAGGTCTTGTAACGGAAGTATGCCGGTAGGTTGACTCATAGGGATACACTCTCAAGCCCATTTGTAGTAAAGTGAGGCAGCCTCCAATCTATGTTGTGTCTACCATACATGCACAACACATGTTGCGGTAAAGGATAAGTAATACGGCTACACCAATAGTATGGCTACACACCTTTTGTGTAGTTCCAACAAGCAACTCAAAAAAGTACACATAGCTAGCATATCGTTACCGGTGGTACGGCCTACCGTTCTGGTGGTATTTAAGTACTGTCCAGGCGGTAGTTCGATACCGTGTCTGCGTCAGTTTTGAACAATGTCATCATTAACCTCGAGCTAATTTTTGAAAAGTTCATTTTTAGTCATCAAACTTTAGTTAAACTATATAGAAATGTTCTCCAAAGTTCATAGATCGTTTTGGTATCATTAGTTCGGAGTTTTAACAACAATTTCAAAGTTTATGATTATTGGTTCTTCCAGCATTTCAAACACAAAACTCAACCAAACGATTGTTTATGAATGTAGGAACAATCAATATGAACATTCTAATCACAAGATATATCTAAGGGCTTACATCGGGCTTAAACAAAGATTTTTGAAATTTTCCAGCAAAACTTCCAACGAAGCTTATGACTTACTTCAGCGACCTCAAGCTCTCCGAGCAGCATTACTGCACTCTCCACACTCAGAACAACCTCTCAAAACAAATTTGAAGGGAAATGGTGAAGAAATGGGAGAGAAGGGTCTCCCTTATTTAGGGATAAGGAGGAAGAAGAAGCCAATGAAGAATCCTTCCTGCGTCATTGCGGTCGGCTGAGTGGAGCAAGCGGCGCCATTTGAAGATTTACACGTCTTCTCTTGATTGGGACTAATTTGGTCCCAGTCAGGGCACACTTTCTGGTCCAACTTTCTTCGAATTAAAATATGATTGTACCGTTTGATCAAACAATCAAATTCTACACAATGGTATAATTTTTCAAAAGTAATTAACAAACTTTATAAATCACCTATTTTTGGATCTTTCTCAGTAATTAATTAATTATTAATTCTAATAGACCTATTTTTAGGGTGTTACACCCGAGACCCATTCATTCCATCTTTCCTTTGGAGAGGTGGGAATTACTTTGCAAGATGTAGATGTTTTGCTTGGAGTGAAGATGTACTATCCAGATCAATTTTGTAGTCAATTTGGTGCCCTCCAACACGTCCCTCAAGATGTTGTCTATGATCAACATGATCAACATCTGCACCACATTAAGTTGAATATTATGTAGATTGGTGATGGTTAGAGACAGTATTTAATAGAGGTATGGGAGGGATATTATGCTGCTACTGTGCCGATGGATTTTGGGATGATGGATGCCACACCCGAGTATCGTCAATGGTATTACCTTCGAGGTCGACGATAGATAGAAAACTCCGCACATCAGCACGGACCAGGGTACATCCCCCATTTCTCCCGAGCTACAGACCACAGTAATAAGTATTCATAAAATTCATAATTTTAAATCATACATGTTAGAATAATAGACCAACGCTACAAGGGGGGGGGGGGTGAATAGCGTTTGATCGAGAAATCGCAGGAATTAAAAATAAATAAAAGAGAAGTGAAGAGAAAAGTAAGAGGCACACCGATTTTACCCTGGTTCACCACAACTTGTGGCTAATCCAACCTCCCGAGAGACTCTCTCGAGCTACACTACTATCTCGTTAAGCTTAACGGTGCTTAACAAACCCGTACAACCTGAGAGTTCGAGTCACACGAACCTCAACGAACCTTCGAAGGAAACAACCCTTCCTTCGAACAGCAAGAGAAGTATTTTGTCTTATCAAGTGTCTAAGAACACTAAATCACTCAAGAACTATACTCTCTTTTAGAGTGGATAATGAGTAACTAAGAACGCTTAAGAACACAACACAAGCTTCACAAAAATGACTCTCAAAAAACTATGAATAAAGGATGAATGATTTGCAATGAAAGAGTAGGAGTTGTGAAAAAATGTTATGTGTAAAACAGACCCAAACACCCCATTTTATAGTGGAAAAGTAGGCTCCAACGGATCAAAGCATTTAAGGGGTGATTGGCACAATTTGTGGGATTTGATTAAATTTGGATCTGCTGAAATTCAGACAGCGCTGTCCTAGGCTTGGACATCGCTGTTCTAGGCTTGGGTTTTGAAAATTGGGAAGCAACGGTCATGCCAACAGCGAAGTCCAATACCCCTACATCGTTGTTTTGGATGTTGACTTCCAAACAAGGAAAGTTTTAACCTTAAATTCCTTCCAACGTTCAGGTGCCTACATCGATGTTCATTGCTTGAACATCGCTGTTTAGGCCTGACTTTGAAAGTGAAAGAAATGGCCTGACATCGCTGTTGCTGGGTCAACAGCGCTGTCCAAAAACTTTCTGCCAATGTGTTTGTTTTTGGCTTAGGTTGGACAACGATGTAGGGTAGGCTACATCGCTGTTCCAGATGTTTCTGGAAACCCAACCTTGGCTCAACAGCGATCTAACATCAACATCGTTGTTGGAAGACTTAACGCCAAACCATGGTTTTCAGCTTCCCATGCCAGACAACGCTGTTGGTTTCACCAACATTGCTGTTGGGCTGGTTTAGCCAGACCCATGGTTGGTTTAGTCATGCCGTTAGCCGATGTCAAAAATGTAAGTTCTCCAAAATAAAAACCAAGTATTGAAAATGTTTGTTTAAATGATTTTGCTAAGAAATCAAGTAAAGCATCTTAAAAACCACGTCATTTAATTGAAAACCACGAATAGCCAAGTTTACACCGTTTCGCATGGTTTTCACTAAACGACCAAAAACGAAAGGTGGTTTTTGAAGCATTTTTGTTGGAGAACTATTTAAATATGCCCAGAAGTAAAAACCAATCATTAAGATGTTTCCCCTTAGTGTATGCATAACCCGTTTCTTCCCCCTTTTGACATTAACAAAAAGATAAAAGATTACTTTTATTTATTGAAGATGGGAAATAGCGGAGTACAACGGAAGCATTAAAAAAAAACAGGACAATAATAAAAAGAGATAGAATTTCTAGGGGTGTCCTAGTCTTCGTCTTCGGTTTCCTCCTCCTCGTCGTCGACGTCCATCTCATCCCCATCGATGGCATCGTCGAACTCATCTTCGTCCGGGGAGCTTGACAGGGCGTAGGAAGCATCGTCTTCGTCCTCGTCACCGTACACTTGCCCGAAAAACGTGCCATGGTACGGTGGGGGGACGTAGTTAACGCGTTGGAAGTACGCGTTCATGGCGTACCCTTGGCGTTGGACTGCCTCGTCGAGCCTCTCAAGGTAGCCATCCATCCCATCAACTTTGAAGTGAAGGCGGCTTAGGGAGTCGGCGATGGAGGCGAGGTTGGCCCGGGCATGGGGTTCGGCTGGGCAAGCGGCAGAGGCAGTGCGGCGGGCGCGGCAGTGGCAAGCGCGGCGTTGTCCGACTTCTTGGTGAAGGTTTGGGCGCTGATCGTCCAAAGCTTCGTGGCCTTTGTGAGCAGGCCAACAGTGGTGGTTACCTTGAACCGTTCAAGGATGTCCATCACCACGAACGAGTACGGGAGGAGGTGATCGTGGTCGGTGGACGCGGCGACCGACATGTTGATCATGACAAACTTTACCCAATTGATCGGGGCCGTGTGCATGATCGCGTGGAGAAGCTTGAGGTTCTCACCGGACATGATCGTGTGCCCATGCTTCTGGGGCTTGATGATTCGGGACACGATGTAGAGAAGGAGCCGGCTCTCGGGGTTTGTGGAGTGGATGGTGGGGGGGCTCGAGGCATGGCAGATGAGCTCGGTGATGCCAAGCTCGTTGAGGATAAGGCCCTCGTTGTTGAGCACCCAGTCCTCTCCGCCATAGTGGGAAACATCGCCACCTTAGTAGGGGAGGCCGGCGATGCGCCCAGGCTGCTCAACGGAAAGCTCAATCAGCGTGCTCTTGACAAGAAAGTAGAGCACGTCGTCCTCACACCGGAGGTTGGAGTAGAAGGCCCGGATCATCGCCGGGTTGATCTCCTTCTGAGCCCGGGAGACGAACAGCCAAAGGTCGGCTTAGTGAAGCTGCGCGTCTAGATCGTCGTAGCCCTGCAACTTTGGGAAGCGCTCCGGAACAATCCGCGGTGGAGCCACAACCCGTTTAGAGAAGAAGGTGAGGAAACGGGTGCGCTCCTCCTCGGAATTGAACCAGAGATATGATCCGTCGCCGTAGTAAAGGCGCTCCTCGGAGTTTGTTGACGGTGCTCGGGATTTGGACTTGGATTTCCCGGAGGGGGCAGCCCTGCTCTTGTCTTTGCCCATGGTGAAGAGATCTCAAAAGAGAAGAGTAGAGAAGATGAAATATGCAAAGATGTTGAAGGAGATTGTGTGTTGGATTATGAAATCCATGGGTAGAAGAAAGGAGGAAATGTAGAGAGGAAGAAGATGATGAATAGTACAATGTAGCCCCCCTTTCTCCACCTCCTCCTCCTTCTTCCTAGAAGAGGGGTATAAATAGGAAGAGTTAGGGTTAGGGTTTGAGCATACATACAAACTAATGGGCCGGCCCAACAGACTGGGCCGCCCCTAAAAAGTAATTAATACACGATAAACGGGCTTGTCCAACACACTGGACCGCCCCGACCAATATTATACAAAGACTGGATACCCCGTGTCCAGGGTATCCATCATGAGTCCCCAACTTCCCGAGCCGAGAGGAACTCGAGGCGAAGTGGAAGTAAACAATAATCCACCACTGAAGGGCACCGTCTTCCTTGCGTCTGGAGTGCACCGCCAACTCGCTATCCCGAGCACGGTGAAGTAAGGCAAGCAACGCCATCAGGTCAGAAACGTAATGCCAATTCGCTGTTCGGAATGGCAAAAAGAAACACATACTCTGCTCATTGTTTTGAAATGATTTGCTCTCGTACAAAGTACATCTTTGGTTCGCTGTTCAAAGGGCAACAATCACCATAAGGGTGGATGAATAAGTCGTCATCCTTCCACCATCCCGTCAATGTGTGACCCACTCCACGGGGGATGCCTCATTAAAAACTTGCCGAGGAAAAAACCCATGAGGATGGGAAAAAATCCTCAGTCAAGAAAAGAGTACATCTCGTCCCACAGAGTAGATCAAGAAAACATTGCTAGGGTGTGAAATCTTCTGTGTGAATCTCAAAAGAGGTGATCTTCAAGTCTCCCGGACTCGTTGTCTGGAGTCGAGGGCTCTCGTGATGTGAGATGTAACAATCACAAGCCGAGCACCCGGAGTCCCCCACTCCCAAAGCCGAAGAAGAATTTCGAGGTGAAGGGGAGTAGTGTCAATGCTCGGCGCCGGTGAGAGTCTCTGGCTTCCTCATGAGATGGCCGAGGCCGAGCTCGAGTTGATGAGGTCGAGCTCGAGTGGATGAAGCCGAGCTCGAGTTGATGAGGCCGAGCTCGAGTGGATGAGGCCGAGCTCGCGTTGATGAGGCTGAGCTCGCGTGGATGAGGCCAAGCTCGAGTGCCTCACGAGGTGGTCGAGGTCGAGCTCAAGTGCCTCACGCGGTGCCTAAGGCTGAGCCTAGCCTTCTCATCCTTCAAACCTGCAAAATAAGTTCAAAAAAGAACACAAGGCGCTCGCGGGCTCGGATGAACCGATCACCACGCGACCGAGAAAAGTAAGTCAATGTACGAGTCAAGTCCAAAGTTTTGGACAAAAGATAGGCTTTATCAGCGAAGTGCGCCGATCGTGTAGTAGTCTGGTCTTGAACAAACCTTGACGTCATCCTTAGTGAGACCGGGGTCTTCAAATGAGAGCTGCTCGGGTAAGTGAGATAGGCACAAAGGATGCACCCCTCGCCTTAGATCCGAGAGCAAATAGTTCACGTCGTGGAAGACGGATATATAGGAGTGCGTCAAGATGGACGGCTTACCTCGGCCTCGCGAATAGTATCGTCGCGGACGATTTGGAGTGCCTCGCGGGGAGGGCTTACCTCAGCCTCGTAGAAGAGGAAACAAAATCACGTCGTGGGAGACGGATGAGAGTGCGTCGCGGTGGACGGCTTACCTCGGCCTCGTGGAAGAGGGAATGAGATCGCGTCGTGGAAGACGGATAGGAGTGCGTCGAGATGGACGGCTTACCTCGGCCTCGCGATAACATCATCGCGGACGATCTTCAGCACCTCGTACAGAGGTTTTACCCGGCCTCGCTAAGGAATGACTAAATGAGTTGGATCTGAGCCATGCTCTGAGGCAGGTCGCTGGCCTGTGTGGAGTGTGAGATTGAGCCCTGGACTCGTCCCACATAAGGGCTTAAAGTGTTGAAGACAAAGTATAATACCATCGTCCAGGTGAGGTCTGATCACACGTGGTAGACAAGGTAATGGTAATAATAATGGAGTAAATGATAGGAATTACCATATTGATAATATGGTATAAATAATAATAATAATAATAATAAAATACGGAGTAGTTAAAATGATAGTGTGGGAATACTTATCTTTTGGGAAAGGGACCCACATGTGAATAACTCGGTAATAAACCCATGCCCAGCTTTTCCTCCTTTATAGGCTGGAAAGAGGACATCCGTCTCTGGTGATGGGTAATGCCCAGCTTTTTCTCCTTTACAGGCTGGAAAGAAGACATCCATCCCTGTTATGACGTGGAGCAGTGCTGCTGGGTTTTGCCGGTGTTGGTAGCCACGACAGAGGACGGCTCGACGGAACAAAGGAGTGAACGGTGGCCGGTGTTGGGGTCGGGCAACCAGGTATACTCCATCCGTCTAAAGGCTGGACTCCAATTGAAGATTATCGGACAACGACCCAAAGAAGACGCCGACCATTTGAGAGGGCGCCGTCGGTGGCGACGGAGCTGGAGCTATTACGCCGTGGCTGGAGCTCGGTTCGTCCGTCTCCTTCCTCAATCTGGCACGCCACGGCCCCAAATTCAAGTGGTTTCTCCTAGATCTAAAATTGAGGCTTCCGGCAAAAGTGGGAGTAACTGAAGGGGTCTGTGGTGGCGGCGACTAAGCAGCAGCAGTTGGTGGCGAGACTGAGCGACAGTTGCGACTGTCCATCGCGGTCCTGGGGACCGAGCGACTAAAATTGCCGGAAAAATCGGCGCTGCATCCGGCACTTTAGAAAAAATGACCGAATTGCAGCAGCACTGGGATGAATCTGAATTTCGGCCATGCTTCTTCTCCACAGAGAAAAGTGAATTCCCCATTGCGCAGAGAAGAAACCTGCCGTCTCCACCCCTTTTTTCTTGGTAAATCTGAAAAAATGATGTTCGAATCAAAAGAAAAATTTTGAGAG
Organism: Cuscuta campestris; assembly: GCA_900332095.2. Classification (NCBI taxonomy): domain Eukaryota; kingdom Viridiplantae; phylum Streptophyta; class Magnoliopsida; order Solanales; family Convolvulaceae; genus Cuscuta; species Cuscuta campestris. The sequence goes on along the minus strand of OOIL02001568.1, from coordinate 281,672 downwards.
CACGCTTGATGTGTTCAACACTCTCAACGCGAGCACCAATGTTGGATTATGAAATCCATGGGTAGAAGAAAGGAGGAAATGTAGAGAGGAAGAAGATGATGAATAGTACAATGTAGCCCCCCTTTCTCCACCTCCTCCTCCTTCTTCCTAGAAGAGGGGTATAAATAGGGAGAGTTAGGGTTGGGGTTTGAGCATACATACAAACTAATGGGCCGGCCCAACAGACTGGGCCGCCCCTAAAAAGTAATTAACACACGATAAACGGGCTTGTCCAACAGACTGGACCGCCCCGACCAATATTATACAAAGACTGGATACCCGTGTCCAAGGTATCCATCATTGTGTTTGTGTGTGTAAAAGTGAAGAGATGGGGACAAAGCTGTTGTACCCTTGTACAGCGCTGTTCTGCGTTGAGTTTTAAAAACCAGGTGTCAAATGGACAGCAATGTTGGGTATCCTACAGCGATGTTCCAAAAGATTCTGAAAATGTGTAAGGGCTTGCACCCATTAGAACAGCGTTGTTGGGTTTCCCTACATCGCTGTTTTACGATAGGGAAAAAATTTGTAAAAACGCGCAGCGATGTTAGATGGGTGAACATCGCTGTTGAAAAGTTTTCTGGGTTTGCTTGAAAAACATGGTGTTTAGGGAGACAGCGAAGTTAAAAAAATTACAACGCTGTTGGAAAAGATTTTGGAAAGCAAAGGTAAAGGGACTCCCTGGGACAGCGATGTTGAGGTCCTGTACATCGCTGTTAACTAAAGCTTGTTGACGGTGTTTCCCTCAACAGCGTTGTTGGCCCCGCGCTGTTGGCTCTCCTGGACAGCGCTGTTTGCATGGTTCCCCCTGATTCCATGAACAGGGTACCTTTCTCGTCTTTGTCAAGATGGTCAGACGTGCTCATCGGGGTCGCCATGGCTTTGGCGTTGTCCATTTCAAATCGTTTTAAAAGCTCCTTGCAATATTTGGCTTGGCAAATGAACGTGCCATCTTTCATTTGCTTGACTTGGAGTCCCAAAAAGAATGTGAGCTCGCCCATCATTGACATTTCGAATTCACTTGTCATTAATGTTGAGAATTCCTTGCACAAAGACTCGTTAGTAGCACCGAATATAATATCGTCTACATAAACTTGAACTAAAAGGATGTTATTGTTTTTACTCTTGATAACAAGTGTAGTGTCAACCTTTCCCCTTTGGAAACCACTGTCCAAAAGAAATTTACTCAAACGTTCGTACCAAGCACGGGGTGCTTGTTTAAGACCGTAGAGCGCTTTCTTGAGTTTGAAGACGTGATCGGGATACTCAAAGTCTTCAAACCCCGGGGGCTGGTCAACGTACACTTCCTCTTGAATAAAGCCATTGAGGAAGGCACTCTTAACATCCATTTGATAAAGTGTAAAATCCATACACGAAGCAAAAGCAAGAAGTAAACGAAGAGCTTCTAAACGTGCTACGGGTGCATAAGTTTCTTCGAAATCAATGCCTTCTTCTTGATTGTAGCCTTTAGCTACGAGCCTAGCTTTGTTTCTAGTGATTATTCCACTTTCATCAAGTTTGTTACGGAACACCCATTTAGTACCAGTAATCGTACGATCATCGGGCCTTGGCACCAATTCCCAAATGTCATTTTGTTTGAATTGGTTTAGCTCCTCTAGCATAGCCAAGGTCCAATGTTCATCGTTTATTTCTTCGGAAATAGTTGTAGGTTCAAATTGAGAAACAAAAGCCATGTGTCCTACGGTGTCCCGAAGTGAGTTACGAGTACTTACCCCGCGGTTGATGCTGCCGATTACCTGGTCAAGTGGATGGTTCTTGTTCGTTCTCCAAGCGATGGGAAGCTCGGCTTCCTCTTGTTCCTGGGCTTCCTCGTGTTCTTCTTCGTCCGCTTGACCCTCATTTTCGACCATCACTTGAGGTGTTTCCTCAGGTTGTGGTTGCGGGTTGGTGTATAATGGCGTGTCTTCCTCATCGTCTTCAATGTGTATTCTTTCAAGTGTATTTGCAAGATCATCACAAATAGCCTTTCTCGCCAAGCGAGTATTATCTTCGGAAAACACAACATGAGGGGACTCCTCAATAGTTAAGGTGCGTTTATTAAACACTCTATTGTTAGGAATCAGAGATCAGAGGCGGTCAAGCGGAAGCGAACAAACACACACACACAAATAGCAGAAAATAAGAACACGAGATTTAACGTGGTTCGGTCAGTAACCTCCACGGGTTGCAGCTAGGGTTTATCTTTTATTAGGTGCTCACAGATTATAGTTACATGATTGGGTATTTATAAGATATAAACTAGGGTTAACAACTTGCTAAACAAGAAACAACTAATGGGCCCTTTAATTAATAACTAAAACCGGCCCCCCATGTTTCTTCCCTTTAGCCGACCAGGCTTAAAGCCCACAGCTCTAAAGCCTTCACCGAATAACCCAACA
>OOIL02001568.1:254885-277694 GCA_900332095.2 Cuscuta campestris | reverse complement strand
TTGTTAGGAATCAGAGATCAGAGGCGGTCAAGCGGAAGCGAACAAACACACACACACAAATAGCAGAAAATAAGAACACGAGATTTAACGTGGTTCGGTCAGTAACCTCCACGGGTTGCAGCTAGGGTTTATCTTTTATTAGGTGCTCACAGATTATAGTTACATGATTGGGTATTTATAAGATATAAACTAGGGTTAACAACTTGCTAAACAAGAAACAACTAATGGGCCCTTTAATTAATAACTAAAACCGGCCCCCCATGTTTCTTCCCTTTAGCCGACCAGGCTTAAAGCCCACAGCTCTAAAGCCTTCACCGAATAACCCAACATCTATAGGCCTTGCTACGAAGTGAGTAACCGAGAAAAATCCCTTCATCCGACTTGGCATCAAATTTTCCCAAGTTATCTTTTCTGTTATTATGAACAAAACATTTGCAACCAAAGACTCGAAGATGGGAAAGGTTTGGCTTTCTCCCTTTGTATAATTCATAAGGCGTTTTCAAGAGTATCGGTCGAATGACGGCTCGGTTTAACACGTAGCTCGCGGTACTCACGGCATCTGCCCAAAAATACTTAGGGATTTTTGCCTCATTGATCATAGTTCTAGCCATCTCTTCGAGACATCTATTTTTACGTTCCACCACTCCGTTTTGTTGTTGTGTACGTGGGGCTGAGAAGTTATGATCAATGCCAAGTTCGTCACATAAGTCTGAAAATAGATTTCGTTAGAACTCTCCCCCATGGTCGCTTCTTATGGCTACTATGGTTGTGTCTTGGGTACTTGGGTCGTCCATACGGTACCTGGGTACCGGTCCATGGTTCGAACTCTCCCCCATGGTCGTCCATACGGTACCTGGGTACCGGTCCTACGGTACCTGGGGTACCGTCTGAACCATCTGGGCTCCTCCGGTAGGACTGTCACGGTAGCCGACTACCGACTAGGCGGTAGGGCCTACCGTCCGTCTGGTACCTAGGTACCAAACGGTCACAGCTACCGGCAGAGAGAACGTAATCATACAGAGTGTGACGGTAGCACGGTACCGTCTTGGCGGTACCGCCTACTGCATGACGCAACAAAATCCATAATCATACCTGTTTCGTTTCCAGCATCAGACCAACAGAAATCTCATAACGACAAACACCAATAGGTTCATATTAACATACTAAATATTATCAAGCATATTAATTCATCAATCAACGCCTAAGTCATGCATACTACCATTTTGATTCCACGACAACAATTCCCGAAACCATAACCAACAATTACACAGGTAAATCACATAGATCAATCACGTTAACAATTATGAACGGAATTTCAAACATACATGCATATTCTAGTGTTAGATGTCCACGTACTCACCTCGATTTATTTCGATTCAATTTGAAAGAACGTCGTTTGAAATCCATTGTCGGAACAGACCCGTCCCGCTGCCCGAACCGGTACTACTGTCCCTGTTACCAATGCTGCGCGGACGGGATGGAACAAGGAGGGAGATTGCCGGAGTTGTTGCAGTCCATTCGCCGGACGCTGGAACAAGGAGGGAGATTGCCGGAGTTGTTGCAGTCCATTCGCCGGACGCTGTCATCAATGGCCGGTCAATCCGCTGCTCAAGCTTATAGGGTCGCGCCTGGCTTCACTACTGCCTGGACGAAATTGTCACTGTCTCCAGCGTTGGAGGGTCGCCAGCATTGCAAGGTCGCTTCCTTCCTCGCCAATCGTCGCCGGAGTTGATCATCAGAGCTACCACGACACCGCGTCGTCTCGCTGTCCAAACTCGGCATCGCTGCCCGGAGTCAACCGTGGGTGCCAAACCTAATCACCGCTGCCCAAACTCTGTCGCCGGGGCACGAAGGTCGCTGATTCGCCAATCGCGTCACCACCCTCGCGGAGGTCGCCGGAATAGGGAGAGAGACCGCCGGAGGGAACTGCCTGCACCGGTCGCTGGGGTGCAGTCATGTCGCTTGAACCCGCTGCTGGTTGCCGGCTTTTGGTTGGCGGAAGGAGGTCGCTGATTGCCGCTGGACGACAACCCATCGTCGTCACTCGCCATCTCGTGTGTTGGTTGCCGCTGCATCTCAATCAGAGGAGGGGGAACCCGGGGTCTGCGCCGCGGTGCTTGGTCAGAGAAGAAGGCTCTGGCGGCCGTCGTCGCTGTTGAGTCGCGTAGGAGGAGAAGAGCGCCGGTCGTGGTCACTGCCGCTGCTGTTCGATCGGGGAAGAAGAAGGGTGAGGCGGCGGTTCTCATCGAAGAAGAAGAAGAAAACGGAAAAGGGGAGTATTTATATTTCTAGGGTTTTGTACTCCTTAATTTAAAATAATGTGTCTGAGTAAAAACACACTTTTTGGGCCAACTTGCTCCAAATTGAGATCCGTTCACTTCGTTGGATTCGATTCGTTGATCCCTACCCAACGATATAACTTTTATGGTCAGACGACAACATTTACCAGTTCTACTTGATCCGTCTTAATACTTTTGCTTAATTAATACTGATTAGTCTTTTACTTTAAATCTCTAAAATATAATCGAATTAGTCTCGTTATATTGAGACAATTAGAATCTCTAAAATATCTTTTAATTCTTTTAAAAGAACAAATTATCGTAAATAAATAATTCTTATTTATTTAAATAGCGAATAACTTCTAGACCGGTTTTTAGGGCGTTACAGTTTCAAAGGGTACCAGGGCGACCAGCAACGAATTACACCCCGATCAGCACGGCGATTCCCTTTGCTCGATAGGGCATTGATCTGGTGGGCATCTTGCCCAGGGGGGCAGGAAATAACATGTACTTGGTGGTCGCGATCGACTACTTTACCAAATGGGTCGAGGCCGCCCCAATACCGACCATCACCAAGGAGTAGATGAGGAGGTTTGTGTCTAAACAAATTTTGTGCCGCTTTGGGGTGCCCCAGCAGATCATCACTGACAATGGAACCCAATTTGAGGCTAGGGGTTCAATGAGTTTCTGCAGAGTTGGGGCATAAAACATAGCTATGCTGCGGTCGGGTACCCACAAACCAATGGGCAGGTCGAGAATACTAATCGCACCATTGTAGATGGCTTGAAAGAGAAGATAATGGAGTGCAAAAGTGCGTGGGTAGAAGAGTTGCTTTACATCCGATGGACCTATAGGACCACCCCGAGGAAGGCCACGGGGGAAACGCCGTTTGCGCTCACATATGGGTTCGAGGCAAGGGCTCCACCTGAAACCTCATTGCTAAGTCATAGAGTGGAGACGTTTGATGCACAAGAGAACGAAGAAAGCTTAAGGGCGGACTTACATCTCATAGACGAGCGAAGAGAAAGGGCCTACATCCGGGCAGAGAACTACCGTCAGCAGGTTAAGTCATATCATGATCAGAGGGTGCGACCAAGATAGTTCAAAACGGGCGATTGGGTCCTAAGGAAAAGGGAGGTCAGTCGGCCGACCGACAGGGGGGAGTTCGCTAAGAGTTTTGAAGGGCCATACATCATAAAGGAAATGTTGGCCGATGGAACCTTTAAGCTACAGACATCAAGGGATAAAGTGCTGAACCCAGTTAGTAACCAAGTCCATAGGCTATCAGTGGGTGCTTGATCTACAGTCGCTAGGGCGACCGGTAGGATAACACGCCCTATAGAGAGGGGCGACGCCGTGGCGAAAAAGCCTTAGAAACGGCTAGGTCTAGAACATGAGATCCAATGGTCGCCTGGGCGACCGGGGGACTCGTGAAGGACATGGCGACGCCGAGGGAGCAAAAAGGCCCCAGGAACGGCTAAGTCAAAGGAAGCAGGGGGTTTTCCCAATTAAAGGTTGAGGAGACCTGAATGCTTGAAATAAGGTGCAAAAGACAACTTGAAAAGAAGAATGGGACTTGTAAGTAGACAAGTAACATCGAAGTACATTCATGAAAACATCTATTACACATCAAGAATCACCTTTTGCATCTACATATCCAATACAATTGAGAACAATTTCCCTACATATTACATGAATTCAAGAGAGAAAACTCAAAGCCTGCGCGGCCGAAGCCTGGAAAGGAAGAAAAATACAAGGGAAAAGGCAAGGTGATGGGTAGTTCTGCAGCTGAATAGGCAGACAGAACCCCAACCACCAGTCGCTACGAGCGACCACCTCTCTTCTCCAACATAGAAAAAAGGTGGTCGCCCCCTAGCCGCAGCAAAAACCCCCGTCCTTCTCCTACAGAAGAAGGAGGGGAGGCGACTCTCTTTTTTGTGAGCCCCAATCGGAATCACCTAGATGAGGATGAAGACCCTGAGGCATCTCGAGCTACTCCTGGTCGTTTAGGAGCCTTTCGGGGGGGCGAGCGACCAGCGGGGCGTGGTAGGGGATAACCCAGTTCTTCCCCCACCACAACCTCTTCTTTAGGCCGCACTGGCGAGTTGGTGCGACTCTCGCTAGTCCACTACTCCAGACTCGTGTAATATGCCCCTTCATGCTCCAAGAGGGGAAAGTGCTCATCGTGCACGCTCTTCCAAGCCGCATAATGCCATTGGTGGATGGGGCACAGTCAACCTCTCCGTTTGGCAACCAGTTGGCTAAAAGTGCCCTAGACACCGCGCTGAAGTCATCATAAGGGTTTGGTGGAATGGGCGGCGGTTTAACCGAGGGCCACTACCGGCGAGGCAACTGGCGGCAGAATTCGTAGGGGTCTCGCCCCCCAATCTTTGGAGTTAACGGACTTGGGGGAGGAGGCAGGCTCCGGCGAAGAAGGGGATGGCCCATCGGAAAGATTCAAAGAAGTAGGAACTTCTTTAGACATGGCAAAAATGGAGAAAGAGAAGGTGTTTGATGGGGGAGTCCAGCAAAGAATGGGGGCTTATAAAGAGCCCCGGGTGAAGAAACCGAAGAGACGGTCAAGTCCCAAGGCAGCTGAACCGATAAAGTAAACTTGAGCAGCGCAATGGTCCAATCAAGGGCTGTATGGAATGCATTGGGACAGTTGGGCGGCACGGCAACTGGTCCCGAGGCTGGGCCTAGACGTGCCGTTGGGCCAGAAATAAAAGTTGGGCCCAGACTAAAGGCCCATCCATATCCACAAGGTGAGTCAACTTAAAGGAAAGAGTACAGCAGCAAAGCACAAGAAAAGTAAAGGCACGTGGCAAATAAAGCAAAACAGCAAACTTGGGAATATTGTATCAAAACACCAAGGCATCCCAAAAAATCATAAGTTTTTACAAGTCTAAAGGAAAAAAAACAAGGGGAAGATGGAATGGATCATATGCCCGAGCTGGTGCCTCCGCTCGCCTTGGACGTCGCCAGGTTGGCCCCAGGTCCCTGGTCGCCTTGCCCATCTTGGTCGCCCAGCGCAGCTGCTTCTTCTTCTTCGTTAGAGGCACTCGAGCTCCCCTCGTCCAAGTAAGGACTGGGGTCGAACTCAGCAAAGGCACGACAAGGAGGAGGAAGACCGAGATCGGGGAAGGAGATTCCTTTGGGAAGCCGAGCTAACTTGTCGCAAAAGACCAGCTAGGCTTGGAAGAGTCCCCAGTTGAAGGTCTTCTCCGTGGGCAGAAACGGACCCCACTTCCAACTCAGCTACGCGGGCAGAAACGGACCCCACTTCAGAAGACAAGGAGGCGTTCTCTGTCTCAAGGGTGGCAGAGCGACTCTTCTCTTCTTCCAACTCCCTTGCGAGGTGAGCAACCTCCTCCTGCAGCTCCCTCTACTTGTCTTCTGCAGCCTTCTTCGCCTCGTCCATAGCCGCTTGGCGATCTTGCCTCCGGCCGACGAGCTCGATCATCCCCAGCATGGCCTAAATCAAAACTTAAAGAGTCAGGAATGTAATATGGAGGGAGGTGAGAAGGGAGTTAAGGTGAATACCTGGCTAAGCTTCAGAAGAACCATGTTGTTGAGGTCATCCTAAGAACCGAGCGAGATGCGAGCTCGATCCTGAGTGGGCAAGGTGACCACGGTCTCCAGTTGCACGTCCCCTAGGCTTGGGGACGGGGGAGGAATGCTAAACCTCGTCGAGCGACCCTCGGTCGCCACCTCGTAGGTCACTACAGGTGGGGAAGGAGGTCGCTCCGAGAAGGCTCTCCGGGACAACCCTGCTAGGTTGCCACCAAGCATCAGGGAGCGCGGTGGGGAGCTGATCGCCATCATCCCCGTTTCTAGAGCCGCGTCATCCTGGTCTTCCACCTCGATCACGACCTACTCCCGCGAGGGGGTTATCTTCCCCGCACGAGGAAGAACGCTTTCTTTTGCTTTGCCGGGTTGCATCCCTCTTCCTCTTCCTCCCCACAATAAAATGACCGATCAAAAGATCACCGTCCATCTCTTCTTCTAACCATGGTGGCTCAACTGAAAACAGATGGAACGGTTAATCCCCAAAGGAAATAAACTTGAGATCCCTAATAAAAAGAAGGAAATTACCAAAAGGACCACAGTCAACGCTTCCCCCGGGAGCATCCCTTAGCAGGTTAGGCTGATGGCGATGCTCGTCTTGGACAAACTCAAACCCCAGCGCTGCTAGAGACTCCTCAGTCACCACCTTCTTAATCTCGACGGCCCCCCTGGTCGCAGAGTTTCCGGGTGATGGATAGAAGGGTGGCATTGGATGGGGGACACGGAACGCGATGGAAGGATGGGAGCCCCAAACCCGTGAAAGGAGATTCGGGCCCCGTCGAGAAAAAGACAAAGAAGGACTTCCAGTCCTTGGTCGACCCCTTCTTGTCGCTAGTAAAAAGCTTGCTGGACCGTTGGGAAAGGCTCGCATAGGACGCCCAATCCCCATGACCTTTGGTCAGTTTGAAGGTAAACAGGAAGTTGTCAAGGGTAGGCTTCACCCCTACCTTCTTGCATCTGACCAGGTAACCGGCAATGTACTGGTGAGAATTGGGGAACAGTTTGTTATCGGTTTAGTTGTTGTGCCCACGCCTTAGAGGGGGGGTGAGTAAGGCGTTTTAAAATCTTTTCGGAGTTTAATAAAAACGGTGTTGGCAAATGCGAAAACAATATATAAAATGCAGAAACAAAAGCGTAAATAAAATGCACACCGATTTTATACTGGTTCGGGAACTCCCTACTCCAGTACCTCGAGGCTCCTCCTCAAGGATTTCTGAATCCACTAAGTCCCGGTCTCTTGAACTCCGTCAAAGCACCGCACTAGTTTGGCAAACAACCCTTGCCAATAGGATTCACTCCGAGATTTCAACACGGCTATCTCGAACCTTTTACAATGAAGATTTAACGGCTATCTTCTATCGCTCCCCCAAGGATTTCAAAGGCTATCCTTGAACCTCTACCCAAGGATTTTTACGGCTATCCTTGACCGTTATAACGTGAGAATTTAACGGCTACTCTCGACCGTAAAAGGTTTGTTTGAAGAACACGAACAAAGGTTCTACACAACGGCTAGAATATAAAAATGAAGAACAAAACTTAGCCGGTGTAGAAGGAAATTATACTCTCTCAAAAATACAATATAAACTTATGAATATTAGAGTATATACCTAGAAACACAAGCTCAAAGTGTGTGTATAAAAATCAGGAATTTAAGGCTCTTAAAATAGCCAAAATATTAAAAATAATTAATAAAAGGATGAACACACTTAGAATAAAAAGAGAGGATGTTTAGATCTGTGTTTCTTAAAGAAATATGAAGGATTAGGCTTGTATTTATAGTGGAAGATGTTAATTAGCCGTTGGGAGGTGATTAGGGTTGATTTAATTCAAAATCACAAATCAGGAACAGTAACCTAACGGTCACGGTAGGAGGGTCCCGTCCCTACGGTAGGGGGGTCCCGTCCCTACGGTATGGGGGTCCCGTGCTTACGGTAGCTAGGTACCTTCTTAGGCCAAAACTCTCTGGCGGTACCTATCTTAGTACGGTACCTATATATGAGGAAATCCGTATATTTCATTCTCATCGTCTTCTCTTCATCTTCCTCGTCATTTGACTCTTCTGAGGAGCTTGAGTCATTTGAATCACTTGACTCGCTTGATTCTTCACTTGACGAGTCTTTGGAAGCTTTGAAGGCGTTGGTAAGCTTGGTATTTTCACGCATTTCTTCGCCTTTGATCTTTCTCAACAAAAGTTCGTGAGAATACAAGGAAGACCAAATGTGGGCGGTTTCGGCCTTATCACATTTGGGTAATAAATCCACTATACTACTATGTCATTCTTTAGGTAAAGAAAATAGAATTTTCGTATTAAGCTCGGAAGTAGTATATGTCTTACCCAACTTACTCAATTTGTTGACAATCTCGTTGAACCTCTTGTTCATGTCTTGGATTGTCTCACATGGCCTTTTCTTGAAGGATTCGTATTCCGAATTCCCAAGGGCAATCATCGTTTGCTTAGTTGAGACGTCGCCTTCATGAGTAGCTTGTAACAAGTCCCATACCTCTTTGGCCGTTTTGCATGAACATACTCGTGCAAACTCATCGAGGCCGAGAGAGCAATGGATAATATTGATTGCCTTTGCGTTCATGGATAGTTTCCTCTTGTCCTCTGAAGATAATCCTGCAAGATTACCAATACTCGGCACAAATGGCTCGTGAAGTACATTCAACCATAAATCAAAATCAATTGATTGAATGAAATATTCCATCCGCATTTTCCAATAAGAATAATTTTGACCATTGAAAAACGGAGGGCGGTGGATGCTTTGGGAATCCATTTGAGCCATTTTTCAATAAATTTGAATTTTTTTTTTCAAAAATAGGGAAAATAAAATTTTGAGATTTCAAAAATTCAAATTTAAAAAGGGACACAACAAGTGGATCTTTGTCGTAGATGCGGTTAAGCACTTTCAACTACGAAACCGCTCTGATACCAATTGTTATCGGTTTAGTCGTTGTGCCCACGCCTTAGGGGGGGTGAATAAGGCGTTTTAAAATCTTTTCGGAGTTTAACAAAAACGGTGTTGGCAAATGCAGAAGCAATATATAAAACGCAGAAATAAAAGCGTAAATAAAATGCACACTGATTTTATACTGGTTCGGGAACTCCCTACTCCAGTACCTCGAGGCTCCTCTTCAAGGATTTCCGAATCCACTAAGTCCCGGTCTCTTGAACTCCGTCAAAGCACCGCACTAGTTTTGCAAATAACCCTTGCCAATAGGATTCACTCCGAGATTTCAACACGGCTATCTCGAACCGTTTACAATGAAGATTTAAAGGCTATCTTCTACCGCTCCCCCAAGGATTTCAAAGGCTATCCTTAAACCTCTACCCAAGGATTTTTACGGCTATCCTTGACCGTTATAACGTGAGAATTTAACGGCTATTCTCGACCGTAAGAAGGTGTGTTTGAAGAACACGAACAAAGATTCTACACAACGGCTAGAATATAAAAATGAAGAACAAAACTTAGCCGGTGTAGAAGGAAATTATACTCTCTCAAAAATACAATATAAACTTATGAATATTAGAGTATATACCTAGAAACACAAGGTCAATGTGTGTGTATAAAAATCAAGAATTTAAGGCTCTTAAAATAGCCAAAATATTAAAAATAATTAATAAAAGGATGAACACACATAGAATAAAAAGAGAGGATGTTTAGAGCTTTGTTTCTTAAAGAAATATGAAGGATTAGGCTTGTATTTATAGTGGAAGATGTTAATTAGCCGTTGGGAGGTGATTAGGGTTGATTTAATTCAAAATCACAAATCAGGAACAGTAACCTAACGGTCACGGTAGGAGGGTCCCGTCCATACGATAGGGGGGTCCCGTGCTTACGGTAGCTAGGTACCTTCTCATGCCAAAACTCTCTGGCGGTACCTATCTTAGTACGGTACCCCTTACGGTAGGGGGGTCCCGTCCAGACGGTAGGGGGGTCCCGTGCTACAATCCTGCGTTTTTCAAAATATCCTTAATCCTTCGTGTTTGAGTTTAAAACCTTTTAGATGTTTGAAAATGTTTATGGGATGGTTTTAAACATATTTTGTGAGTGCTTTTGAGCTTGTGAATATAGGTATATAAAGTTATATCCTTACATTGGTTTCTACCTATATTCTACGCTAGTTTAGTGTTTCGACTTCATTCTTGAGTACCGAATCTTAATGGATTCTTGTTTTTCCTGAAACACTTAAACAAACGTTAAGCTCTTATATTGTTTATTAACATCAAAACATGAGGCTTAGCAAACCAAGGCTAACACAGTTGGCAAGGAAGGAGGTCCACCTCGTTGAGGATTTCAATCAACAGCGAGTGGAGAGGGAACCGCAACCCCTTCTTCAGAGATGCCAGATGAACTCTAAAGAACCCTGAAGGAGCGTCCAGGGCGGTTTGGGTGCTAGTGGGCCGTAGGACGTCAATAGAGGGTCCGACCATGTCAGTGGCATCGGCGAACCCCCGGTTAGTGATTTGACAATGGCACAACACCATGATGTTCTCATCCAGCCTAACCCTTGAGCCCCCACGTGCCGGGGTCGAGGGAGGAAATTGCTTCCTCAGCCGGCGCCGCTTTTGGCCGGGCACGGCCGCCGGCGATGGCCGTGGCGATTGGGTCAGACCTTGGTCATGGCCAGAGGCCGATTGATCGGCTTGGCGAGAATTGGACGATGGGGAAGCTGAATCGGAATCAAAGATAATCATGATGGTGAAAGAGGGAACTGACTTGAAGTCGGAGGAAAACGGGTCGGGTAACGGCGGAAGGACAGGTGAAGAGGCAAGTGAAGCAAATGGGGGAAAAATGGCGTCTAGCGGCGGTTTTATCAGAATGTGGGAAGACGAAACAGCAGGCCATGATTACTTTTAGTGGAGATCGTGCCAAACGTCACGCGAGACCCAGGGAACGGCCCGAATTCGTGCGGGAGCACCCACATGGACCTCGTAAACTCCCCATCCCTCAATGTGGCCCGTTTGAGGACTGAGGAGTTGGGGGGCTTGTGATGGGCCGATATCCAACGGCCGGCCCAAACCGATCATCCAAAAGGCACCGGGTAAAGCTTGCAGTGAGGGCTTGGATGTGGGCCGGCCCAAGGCGCGAGGCCTAGACCACTCCAACTCGGAAGACAGCTGGCAGAGCCAATCTGCCGAAGGAGACTCAACTGAAGGACGGAGACCAAGCCAGAAAAAGGGGATCGCGCCATCGGCGGAGTAGACTACCTTTAATTGTGAATTACATTAATTATCCGAAAGCTATGTATAAATAGAGGGGACCCGAAAGGGGAATCCTCAAGCTGAATCAAGCTAATAATACACACATATAATTCTCGAGTTCTCGTTCTTATTTTACTTCTTGTGATCCATTCTTCTAAATCGGATCATTCGGTGGGTTTATTGTCCATCAGTAACCTTGCTCGATTTTGGATGGATCTCATAATAAGGTTGTATCCTATCTCTGCAAATTTTAGGACTCCAATCTAAATCTAAGACGAAGATCGAGATGGTGACCACTACTTGCTGTGGTGGCAGAGGAGCAACAATTGATGGTGGTGAGTTGAATCGGAAGGAAGGTGAAGCTTCACACTCGGATGGAGAAGTTGGAGAGGACGAGAAGGTTGTGTGGTGACAGACCAGTGGAGAAGATTAGCTGGAGGGTAGTTTTGGAAAGTCAAAGTTATTTTCATTCCACATAAATTTGCGCACCGAGTCAAAGCGAGAAGATTAATTATGGACGGAGGAAGTATTATTACTACTACTTCTTGATGATAATAAACCACCGAGTATGTCGATCGTGGGGTCGGTGAGTTGCGTAAGCTAGGAAAATGAAGATAGAGAGAGAGTGCAAAGTAGGAGTACTATTAGATTATATTCGGATCCCCTACATGTAACGCCACAAAACATGGCCTAAAAGTTATTTTATGATAAAAGAATTTCAAAACAATATTTTGACCCAACAAAATATTATTTCTATGTTTGACCAAAAATGAAGGAATCTTTGGAGTCAATGTTTTTTTGTTAAAATTGAGTTTTATGGATAGGTCTCGAAGAGACAAATAATCCAACGGTATATTTTATGAATAAATCTGATGTACAGATTTTGAGTTGTGACATTTTAAATATGTAATTTGCTTAAAAATGAAAAGTGGTTAAATATGTGAACTTTTGTAAAATGATTTATAGAAATAAATTATTTAAATTGAATAATATTGATTGAATATGAGAGTACTTTTAATTTTATGTCAATTAATTCAATTTTGACTGTCAAAGTCAATACCCAAAAATATGGTGTCAGAAAAAGTATTTCAGAAAAATATGAAAATTGTATTGTTACGTAGAACTTGATTGTCTGATTGCAACAATACAATTAGATTTTAATTTGGAGAAAATTAGACAAAAAAATATACACCAACTGAGATACAAATAAGTCATAATCACTGAGAGGCGGGTAAAACCTCCCAGAATCGCATAAAAATCCCAATAACTCCACTTTCGTCGAACTAAAGATTTGGAGCAGTGACATTTTTGGTTTCATTTCTTTCTTCTTGCCTATATAAGAAACACTTGTTTTCCTTTATCCCTACACCAAACTTCTTTCTTCTTCATCTATTCTACTCCTTATTGTATGGAGAACAATCCGCAAGTGATCGTCTCCGTTAAAGCCACTGGAGCTATTCTATACACATATTGTGATAATAAAAATGACATGTGATTATTGTGAATATTCTGATGATAAAAATGACATGTGATTATTGTGAACTGTTGACTGATTCCTTTATAAGTTTAATTTGAATGATGCTGTTAGTTATCATTGTTAAAATAACAAAGATAGATTTAAATAT
This sequence comes from Cuscuta campestris, assembly GCA_900332095.2. Classification (NCBI taxonomy): domain Eukaryota; kingdom Viridiplantae; phylum Streptophyta; class Magnoliopsida; order Solanales; family Convolvulaceae; genus Cuscuta; species Cuscuta campestris. The sequence continues at coordinate 265,017 of OOIL02001568.1, read as the reverse complement.
GAAAAGTGAATATTTGAACATATATATGTGATTGGTATAGTATTGTTTAAGAAATTATTCTTTGAATTCTTTTGTTGTGCCATGGTACCACTCAGTTTCATTGCTGAGCGTGTAGACTTTTTCATCTTTCTACACGTAGGTATGAGAGAAATAAATGTGGAGCCTATTCTGGAGAATACTGAGATGGAGTATTATTTAAGTAAATGATTTTATCACATGGGTTGACAATACTGTTGTAGTTTACAAATTGCTTCCGCGCTATTTTAAATAATTTTTTTCGATGTAATTATGAAATATTTTGTACAATTGTTTGAAATAAAGTTTTTAAATGTTTGGAACTTTTACGTTACAAAGTTAATACTTTAGTCCGAAAAGGCCGCAGACCTAGACGGATTAGGGTGTTATACTACAAGGCTAATGCCTAGGGCTATTTATATCCCTTACAGACTCGCTTGTCGCCTAGCTGTTGTCTTGGTCTCAAAGAATCATTGGGAGTCTCGTGACACTCCCTTGTCGTCCTGCTCTCGTCGTTGGCCGTTGGAGTCTTATGGTCTCGCATCTGTCTCTAGTAATGTTGTATATGAAGTAAATTTCCGTGACAAAAAAAGTCAAAATAGGAAAAAAAATTGGACGGAAGGGAGTACAATATTATTATTATTATTATTATTATTATTATTATTATTATTATTATTATTATCATTATCATTATCATTGTCATTGTCATTGTCATTGTCATTATCATTATCATTATCATTATCATTATCATTATCATTATCATTATCATTATCATTATCATTATCATTATCATTATCATTATCATTATCATTATCATTATCATTATCATTATCATTATTATTGTGACTTCCAATTTTATTCTTGATGTATGTAATGAATAAAACTAAGATGTGATGAATAGATTATTAGAGTAATAAAAAGTATGATTAAAAATGATTTTTAATAGAAAGTGGAAGTGTTTGGGATGAAAAGAAAAAAAATGAAAGAGGAAGTATTTTCCCAAACAAAGGGCCGGGACTACTATATATATATATATATATATATATATATATATATATATATATATGAAATGATGGTGTAATTAAGGCATTATATTACAATAACCAAATCAAATTAATTACCGGTCGAACTTAATTGAATTGGTTAAAGTAAAAGAGAAATAAGCGCTCCTAGCTGTGATGGCGAAAATGGAATTAGAAGTGGTCAAGACCATCTTGCTTGCAAAGCAGCAGCTGCCTGAAGGTACATATAAACCTTACAAATTAAAGCACATTTCCTTCATTATGTATTTAACTCATGCATGGTTAGTTTGTGACATTATACAGTTCGGGGGGTTTTTTTTCTTACCATGAACGAAATATATTGAAATTGAACTTATTTGAAGTTTTTTTTTCATTTAAATCTCAATTAAAGTTGTTTTGGAATAAAAACACTCAATAAGTTAGCTAGTTCTTAAATATTCGCATATTCTGATTATACCTAGCTGTCTCTTGACCTTCTTTTTATTTTCTTGGAATGGAAATTAATTAAACTTGAAGGTTATCCGACTACCGATTCTCCATTGGAGATAGAGAAGTACCAGAAGTCTCAGGGAAGCATCATGCCAAAGGGGACAAGAGATTGGTAAATAATGTTTCCTCCATCTCACAAAGACGTTCCCATTGACTTTTAAAATATTTAAGAGATAAATAATTTTGTGTTGACTTTTCAAAAAAGTAGGATGTAATAGGTAGATTATTAGTAAAAAGGTATGATATGATATGTAAGTTAAAAATTAGTAGATCGATCGGGTGGAGCTTACAGTGTTGGTTTGGGCTGGGTTAATGGTTAGGCTGATGCTGGTAGATCGGGTTGTCGTGCGGCTGATTGTGATGTTGGAGATAGGGCGATTGGGAGCCGGCGGTGGTTGTGTGGCCATTTCCATCCCAAAGTCAATATCCATTAAAAATGACCAAAAATCTAATAAGAACTTTATTCCCCGACGGAGGAAGTAATAATACTAGTCCCTCCATCTATAAATTGTCGTCCTCTTCATCTTTTTTGAATTGATTTTATTTAAGAATTCGTAAAAATAAAAACTATTTCCTCCATTTTTTAAAACGCTCCTGGCCTCTTTCATATTTTTCTGTTTCATCAAAACACTTTTACTTTTTATTAAAAAAATTACTTTTACCTCCACCTTCTTTTTTTATTTTGAACTGAAAACCTCAATAATATAAACACTCAAACGAAACAACAGAGTTTTTCAACACATAAACATCTCTTGTAGTCTAACCCCTTTATACTGCAAGTAACTACAAGCTTCATAACAAATTCAGTAGTACAAGAACAATCATAATCTTTGCCATGCAGCTTCCTATTCCGAGCTCTCCAAATGCCATACAGCAATCCGGATTAGTCTTTGCCATTTGCTGCGAGAACCTCAAGTTTTCTTATCTTACATATTATATCATACTTTTCCACTAATAATCGACTCATCACATCTTATTTTTATCCTTCATATCAAAGCAAAAATGGAAAGACAACCACAAATGCACGCTCCTTCAAAATAAGGATGATTTTTAAAAACGGAGAGAGTAAAACTTAATTACTAATTAAAAAACAACATCAAAAGTTACTATCCCCCTATCCTTAAAATTTTCCTCCGTTTTTTTTCTTTGTCCCAAAAAATCTCTCTTTTGCACGGAGTATTAAAAAACAAGTTTAACTATTACTCTCTTCGTCCTAAAATATTTGTTCACTTTTGACTTTTTCCAGTCAAAATTGATAAATTTTGACCCCAATCAAATTAAATAAAAATGATATTAGATATTGATACAAAAATAGTTTTATTATATTTATTATATAAAATATTTTCAAAATATTATTTTATCAAAATATAAATTATTTTATTTTATCTTAAATATTTTATTTAATTATAGAACAAATGTTAAAAGCGATTGACTGAAAAAAGTCAAAACTAGACAAATACTCTGGGATGGAGGTAGTACTATTTTTTGTGATATATCACATCGTCATACTTATTCACTACTAATCTACCTATCGTATTCTTACTGTATAATTTTATTGTAGATAAAACAACCATGCTAGGAGCACATCAAAAAGTGTGCCTCAAGTTGTATCCTAAAGAAATGCACCAATATTTTAACGGTTCACACTGGAACAAAATATTAATTCACTTAAAAAAATTTACACTGACATTTTTTGTTAATGTAAATCATAACACTAGCATCACACTAACACAAAATGTCAGTGCATGCCTTTAGAATATAAATGTTAGTGTACATATAGCTTAATCCTTTTATCATAAAATGTGCAGTTGCAAAGACATCTGCGCCGCCATCTATCACTTTATCGGAAAAATTGGTGAGCGCTGCTGCTTCTGCTGCTTATAAGTAAATGGATAAAGTTCAAACAATAAGTTGTTGGTGATGTCCACTTGGATGAAGTACCTATAACATACATCGGGGTATAAGATGTTTTCCCTCTATCTACATGAATACTCATTTTCAAGTAATTGAATATTCATTTCCGAATAACTGAATACTCATTTTTGTATAATTGAATACTCATTTTCGAACATACATGAACTTAAGAAAAATGAGTATAAATTACTTGAAAATGAGTATCCAGCTAATCGACAATGAGCATCCAGTTACTCGTAAACGAGTACTCGCCGTGGATGTACGAAAAACACCGTACAACTGATTGTACCTTATATAAATATATATTATATGTGTTTTATTGCTTCGTTTATTTGTATGATGGGATGTACTCCAGATTACTTAATTATTACGGTATATCGTTATGATTCTCTCATCCCATATCGTTCATCAAGAATTAATCCGTACTACTCTTCGTTGTTAAAATTTGCGAAAATGTATTTTTATTTGTGTATTTTGCTTGGTTATTTGATAAAATATAGTATTTTTATTGCCTCTTATTTATAGAACTATTAACGGAGTTTCTAAATATGTAAGTTGCATTTTTAATTTCTATACTAACCTTCAAATAAAATAAATGTAAAACCTTAGAATTTTGTTTCGTTTTACGTTAAATGTAAAACATTTTGAGACGGGAGAAGTATGTAATCGTTTGGAAATATATAAAGGCTTAAGGACCAAAATAGGAGCAAAATATTGATTAAATTTCAAAATAGGAGTTGAAAGATATAAAACCCTCAAAATAGGAGTTAATAACAATTCTCGCATGCGCCGCTCCTTTAATTTTATGGTGGATTTAAGGTCCACCGTGGACCTACATATGAGAAAAATAAGCAAATTCGTACTACCTTGATTAACATTGTTTTGTAAATAAAAAATAGAAAAAAAATTTATGTGAGAAGGTGCACAAAATTGATATGCATCCAAGTGCACTATAAAAGCACTCTCAAATTTTCATAGAGACTTGGGGTGCAAAACGCAAAAGCAACCCCCCAACGTAACCAGACCGGCCAGGAACAGCAGCCATAGTTTCCAGCATCACAGCAGGACACATGTATCATCTCTGCAACATACATATGTTACATGTGTATGCATCAATGAGGGATCACATCTGCCGTTGCCATGTCTTGCTCCGTCGGCAATGCGCTGCTGCAAAAAAAACCCACCATTCTCGCTATTGATTTTTCATTATCACCACCGACATCACTGCTCTCTACAATTTTTTCCACACTAGCATCACAATTTACATCATCGTCGCCGCAGTGTCACATTCATTGTCAATATAGTGTAAAAGAAAGACAAACATGACATCACATAATCTCACACATGGCAATGCATAATGCCACGATGTAAATTCACAAGCATAATGCCAAACCAAAAGTATTGCCAAAGAAACTACATAATGGCAAACACGACAGCACATAATGTCATACATCTCAAAATATAATGTCACAAATGCATGTATCTATTGCCACAATGTGAATTCACAAATGCCACAAGGCATGATGCCATCTAACACCCTAATCCGTTCAGGTCTGCAGCCCCTTTCGGACTAAAGTATAAACTTGGTATTTGTAAACATTCAAAACGATTCACGCATTTTTAAACTTTATATCATAATAAATTATTCAGAAGATATACGGAGTATTTAAGGTTGCGGAAGCTTAATAAATCATAATTACAGAACATAATAAATTTATGGCTTTCAGAACAGTAATTCAAATTCACACATCCATTCCGACCAGCTCGCCCCATCTGCCTCTGGGAATTCATCACTTCATTCTCTTTGTTTACCTACGTGTAGCAAATAAAACATACTACACGCTCAGCGGTAAAGCTAAGTAAAGATATCTAATGCATCGAACATCCGTATAAATTGAATCTCAATTCATAATCAAATCATTTGATATCATGCACATAATATTCAATTCAAGCATTTATCATTAATGATATTCGCAATATTTTAATTCAAGTCATTTCATGGTATATTCAATATTCAGTATTTCAACAGTGCTCTTAAATTGTTCTTAATCTAAAGCCAAATCATTTTGATAACAAGTTCTTAAACTATTCCTAGTCTAAGGCAATATTTCTAACCGGGCTCTTAAACTATAAATAGTATAAGGCAGAATACAAGAATCGATGATCCATTCTCTGAGTCTTATGGATCACGTACCAACCGATCAGTGAACTGTCAGGTGGGTGATATCCGCAAACGAGTGATCCTCGAGTTTGGTTTGGATCCCGTACGTACGTTTTAACCCCAGATTACCAAATTGGTCACATGGGTATATATTAGAGTTCTTCTAGATATCCTTAATAATCAACATCAATAATCTAAATGGGTATATCTTAGAGTTCTTCTAGATACCCTTAACATTAGACATCATACTCATAATTATCAATATATCTATTTTTAGTCATGATTTAATCATTTATAATCATTACTTTAATCAGAATATTTATTAAAGTTTAATCATCATAATCATCAAACAATAATATTCATTATAATCATCAATCAATAATAGTCATCATAATATCCAATAACAAATTAAATAGCGGTGTAGCGTCAAGTGTTAACACCCTAGCTTACTGTCATACATCACATAAGGTTTTTATTTGTCAAAATATCATTTTTATTTTGAGAAATCATCTTTATATAGATCATAATTGATTGGAATCAAAAATAGGATTTTAGAGCTCAAAAATAGTATTTTCAGAAAAATATTTGGATCAACCAGTTGGGGGATCAATCCAGAGCTGGTGATCGATCACTAGGTGATCGATCTACCCTTTAGGGTCGATCATCCAAAGGTTTTCTGCAAGTTCCTGTACATCGTCTTCTTCCTCGGATCCATTTTTGAAATTACCCTTTTTAGTAACCAAACTTCAATTAAACTATACAGAAATGTTCTCCAAGGTTCACAGATCATTTTGGTATCATTAGTTCGTAGTTTTAATAACAATTTCAAAGTTTATGATTCTTGGTTCTTCAAACATGTATAACACAAAACTCAACCAAACGACCGTTTATGAACGTAAAAAAAATCTATACGAACATTCTAGTCGCTAGATATATCTATGGGCTTACCTCGAGCTTAAATGAAGGTTTTGAGAATTTTCGGGCAAAACTTTTGACGAGGTTTGTGACTAGCTCCGGCGACTTCACACCAAATTGACAGCACTACAACACTCTTCACACTCCAAGGAACTCACAGCAAGAAGAAAGAAGGAGAATGGTGAAGAAATGAGAGGAGTGAGTATTGGTTATATAGGAAGATGATGGACGAGAAGACATAGGATGCTGAGTCAGAAATCAATTAGCCAATCTTCAATCGGCAGAAATCAGCTTCTACGAGATTTACACGTCGTTCCCTGATTGGGACTAATTTTGATTTCAGTCGGCATACACTTTTTGGTCTAAATTTATCCGAATTGAAATCTGATTGAACCATTGCGATCAGACAGCCAAATTCTACAAAATGATATAATTTTCATTATTTATTGACAAGCTTTATAAATCACTTATTTTTGGATCCTTTTCACTAATTACTTAATTATTAATTAATTAATTAATTCTGATAAGCCTATTTTCGGGCGTTACATTTCTATTCGCCTTAAAATAATTTTGTTCTCGAAATTACCTAAGTCATTAGTTGAAGAGATTTGGATATTGTATTCTCATTGACTCTTCGGTTTCCCATGTCGCTTCTTTAGTCGAGTGATTTCCCCATAGTACTTTGACTAGAGTCATAGATTTGTTTCTCAGTTCCTTGATTTCTCGTGCCAGAATTTGGACAGGTTCTTCTTCATATGTCACACTTTTGTCAACAGTTACAGTTTCATCGGTCAAGATATGCGATGGATCAGAACGATAACGTTTAAACATTGACACATGAAATACATCGTGAATCTTGTTCAGTTTTGGTGGAAGTTCTAACCGATAGGCTACTGGTCCCACACGTTCAGTGATTCGATAGGATGCAATATACCTTGGGTTCAGTTTTCCCTTCCTACCAAATCGTAGCACTTTTTTCTATGGCGAGACTTCTAGAAACACCATTTCATCCACATTGTATTCGATCTCACGACGTTTCAAATCAACATAAGATTTTTTTTAATCAGAAGCCACTTGCAGTCTCTCTCGAATCAGACGAACTTGTTCTTCAATTTCTCGAACAAGGTCGGGTTCTTCAAGCTTTTGGTCACTTAATTCGGTCCAACATACTAGAGTTCTACAGTGTCTCCCATACAGGGCTTCGTACGGGGCCATTTGGATACTCACTTGATAATTGTTATTATAAGCAAACTCCATTAATGGTAGGTATTGCTCCCAATTGCTTCCAAAATTGATCACATATGCTCTCATCATGTCTTCTAGGATTTGGGTTGTCCTTTCAGATTGTCCATTCGTTTGAGGGTGAAATGTTGTACTAAAGTTGAGTTTAGTACCTGGCGCTTTCAGAAGACTTTTTCATAATTGTGACGTGAATCGAGGGTCACGATAAAAAATGATAGATAGAAGCACAACATGTAATCTTACGATCTCACGGATGTACAATTCTTCCAACCTTTTCAATGACTTATCACATCGAATCAAGATGAAATGAGATGAATTGGTTAATTTTTCAACGATTACCCAAACAACATCATTCTTCTTGATTGACAATGGAATTCCAATTACGAAGTCCATCGTAATTCGTTCTCACTTCCATTCAGGAATGGTAGGCGGATGCAACAATTTACTTGACACTTGATGTTCAGCTTTGACTTGTTGACACGTCAGACATCGGGTCGTAAACTCCAAAATTTCACGCTTCATTGTGGGCCACCAATACATCTTCTTGAAATCTTGAAACATTTTATTACTACCAGGATGCATGGTATACGTGGTTTCGTGAGATTCACGCATTAAACGTTCTCTCACTTCGCCACTAGGAACTACCAAACGATTCTTGTAGAATAAAACTTCATCATTCACAGTAAAATTTTGTCTCTCTCCCTTAGAGACAAGTTCATAAGTCTTCAAAAAATATTCGTCACGTCTTTGTGCAGCATGAATCTCGTGTTCGAGAGTTGGTTGGATTCGAAGTTCGGCTACCATCTTTCGACTAACGCATCGGCTACTACGTTAGCCTTACAGGGGTGGTAGTCGATGTAACAGTCATAATCCTTTATCAGTTTAAGCCATCTTCTTTGTATCAGGTTAAACTCTTTCTGAGTAAACAAGTATTTCACACTTTTATGTCTGTGTGAATATATGTCGTATCTCCAAAGAGATAATGACGCCATATCTTCAGAGCAAATACGACTGCTGCTAACTCGAGATCGTGAGTGGGGTAGTTACAGTCATGGGGCTTCAGATGCCTTAATGTGTATGCCACTACCTTACCATCTTGCATGAGAACACATCTCAAGCCATTATGAGATGCGTCACTAAAGATTGTGTAGTTTACACCTAGTACTGGTTGTGTCAGTACAAGTGCTTTTGTCAGACATTTTTTGAGTTTTTCGAAGTTTTGTTGGTATGCGTCGGTCCATGCGAATTTCACGTCTTTCCTTAGAAGTTTGTTTAGTGGAGTTGCGATCGAGTAAAAGCCTTCAACGAACGTCGATAGTATCCAGCTAATCCCAGAAAACTTCTCACTTCACGAACATTCCTCCAAACCTTCCACTCGGTAATGACAGATATTTTGTTGGGGTCCACTTTGACTTCACCAAGCCAAAATTCACACTTGGATAATTTTTCATAAAGTTTGTGTTCTCGTAGTACACGGAGTACTACCTCTAGCTATTTTGCATGGTCTTCTCGATTCTTCAAGTATACCAGAGTATCATCGATTAATACAACTACAAATTGATCTAGATGGGGTCAGAATACACTATTAATGAGATCCATGAATACTTCAGGAGCATTAGTCAAACCAAAGGGCATTACCGTGAACTCATAATGACCATAACGAGTGCGAAACGTAGTCTTTGGGATGTCCTCTTTCTTAATAGGGATTTGATGGTATCCTGACCGTAAGTCAATCTTAGAGAACACATTGGATCCTCTCAAATAAGTCATCGATACGAGGTAAAGGATAATGATTTTTTATGTTGACTTTGTTTAATTAACGGTAATCGATGCAGAGTCTCATCGAGCCATCCTCCTTTCTTACAAACAGAACGGGTGCTCCCCATGGGGAAACACTTAATTGAGTGAGTCCTTTATCAAGCAATTCTTGTATTTGAGCCTTCAACTCTTTCATTTCAGCAGGAGCTATACGATATGGAGTTGTAGATATCGGACCTGTTCCAGGAACAAAATCGATGGAAAATTCTACTTCTTTGGAAGATGGTACACCAGAAAGTGTTGGAGTTGTGCCCTGATGGCCAACTGTTATCATTATTTTATCATGTATAGGCAGATATAATATGTTTACACATCTCATGCTAATGTAAACAAATATTATATTCCTAGATTTATATTTAAAGATGTTTATCAGATAGTGTTATTCTGCTGATGAGACTAACATCTTGAAATAAATATTTATCTAAATGTCCATAGTCGAGTATTAACGAGAGTGGGATATCGTTAATGCATGTGAGACTAGTGTGTGTTGGATGTTTGACTTAGTCTCATAGTCAATGACGGTGTGTTCGCATCCGCACATGGGCAGATATTATCT
>OOIL02001568.1:172468-254130 GCA_900332095.2 Cuscuta campestris | reverse complement strand
TGGATTTTATTAATCCCTTGCATTAAGTTTAGACATTGAGACAAAGGGATACAGTTACACGGAGTCTGAGTCGTGGAAAGGTTTTGACGGTGCAAACGTCTTAACTTATAATCTGGGGGCAATAATGTGTTGCTAGATACCGCTTATTGCTTATAGTATTGGTGCAGAGCCAATACTGTGGCCAGCTTTATAAGTGCCTATACGGGTCACACACTTTGAACAATTTAAGGAGTAGGATTAAACAATGGAATAATAAGTAATTTGTATATTTGTAAAATAGTAAAATAAAATATTTTGGAATATAATATTATATATATGTAAAACATTCGGTGATATATTTATATATATAAATACCGAAATATATATATATATTATATGTTGAATATTTTATTTTGGTTTGTCATTTTAATTATGAAAATAATTATTTTGACATAAACTATTTAAAGTATATTTGTATACTTGTTTAAAAAATGATATGGGTATTTTTATTTGATTTAAAATTAATTTTATATTAATTTTTAGTGTCAAATAAAATACACTTTGAACATTTGAGTGGAGAAGAATTTTGAAAATCCTTCTCACAATCAAAACATACGGCCATATCATTTAAGGGTTTGACAAATTTGTTTTAACTTTCCTTGATTGATAAAATTAGTGGGCTAATTGTTTTGTCATTTAGCTAATGACAAAAATTAATTAAACATACATGTTTTATTTAAATATAACATGCACTCCATTTGCAAATTAGTTTTTGTGTGTGTGTGAAGGGAGATTCGGCCATACCATTTTAGTGAGAGAAAGTGGTTTTATTTGATTCCATAATATCATTTTGTGTATAGAAAATATCTATAATATTTTTAAATATTATTAGAAATATTTTCTATAAGAAATATACAAGATTATTATTATCCCAATTTTAATCTTTATATTTTATACTACTATAATCTTTACTAGCATAAAGATTGTGGTAGACTCCGGCGTTGTTCGTGTGTCAAAGTTGGAGACCGGACGCTTGAACGGTTACGTTTGCACTTTCAACGCTCTTCCTACGACTTTTTCGTTTTTACCGCTTACGGAGAAAGGTATAAATTTCTTACTCACTATATGTTTTAGTACGTGATTCTGGGCAAGATAATCATGTTAGGATGTTAAAATTTTTATATTCTGCTGCCTATCCTTGCATGGTTACCTTTCAGAAAGTTCATCGGGGAATACGTCGGGAAAGTTACATACCGTCGGTATATCCTTGAACTCAGGAGTTTCTTTTTGTGTGTCTCGTACATTACAAGATAAACTTAACACTTTTTACGGATGAGGCATCTAGCGTGTATATACGAGATGAATTCAGTAGATTTAGTTGTTAGCTTTTCTTTCACCTCTATGGATTTTCCATTTTTAGTTTTCAGTTGTAACACCTGTTTTCAGCAATCAATAACAGCTTGATGTTTGGTGAGCCAATCCATACCCAGGATCACGTCGAACTCGATCTTTGTATGGTAACTCAACAAAATTTGCAGAGAATTGTTGTCCTTCAACAATCAACGGGTAATCTTGATATACATGATGTGACCTCATATTGTGTCCTAATGGGTTAGACACTTGTATAGGGTGCTCTAGGTTTTCTTTCAATATGTCAGCTTTGACAGGCATAGGCACACAGATATAGGATAATGTTGATTCAGGTTCTATCAACACATGCATGACAGTATCAAATAAGGAAAACATACCCTAAATGACATCAGAGTTCTCTTCAGTGCGCCCTTTTATTGCATAGGTACGGACAGGAGCTCGTCTTTGTTGTTGGTTCTGGTTCTTAGCAAGATTGGATCCTGTTGTTGAGTGTTGACTGGGTGTACGTCGGGCTGATGCAAACTGACTTTGAATAGGGGCCATCAAAAATGGTTTTCCAGGGTTCGTGGGACATTCTTTTCGGAAGTGTCCTGGCTTACCACAACCTAAACATAGACCTTAGGCAAGCCAGCACTCGCCTGGGTGGTGTTTTTCGCACATATTGCACAATGGGTGTTTCCATCCTCTCGACTTGTTATCAGATGCTACCGATTGAATTTGTATTGATTTCCCTCTATTTGAGTATTGCGAGCTGATAGGTCCTTGAAAAGGCCTTTTCCCATTTGGAACAGAGTTGGCAGGTTGACGAGTACTTGGGCCAGCATTATCTATTTTTAGATACTCAATGCAAGCGCTCAGGTCTTTGTCTGCCTTGGCAATCGGATCATAGGCTGCTGAAAAATCCACCGTGGTCATGACGGACACTCGTGACCTGAGATCATATCAGAGTTTGGTCTTGAACTCTTCAATATGGTCAGCTGGGTGCTTACCAACGTAAGCACAAATTTCGCGAGATGAGTAAATTTCTGGCGATATTCAGGGATCATCTTATTTCCCTGTTGTAGCTCAACGAACTCTGTACGTTTCTCCTCGCAAAAACGTTTAGGGATGTACTCCTGTTTGAATGCCCACTCGAAATATGCCCAAGTCCATGGCTTTGGTGTTTCTATACTCTCATCAGTTTTTTTCCACCATTCATAGGCTTCATTGCGGAGTAGTTGAGAAGCAAGTCTTGGATAGTTACCAATGGTTACATTTAGATCTTCCAAAACTCGAGCGGTCTGCTCGATCTAGTCCCACGCAATTTGGGGTTCAGCAATACGATCCCCAAGAAACACTTTGGCACCATAGTCTCTTAGGGTCTTATAGGTTACCACACGAGGTGGCGGTGGTGGCAGGAGGTGGTTGGAACATCAGAGCATTTGCTATTTGCTGTAAGACATTAGCCAAAAAGACACGAATCACGAGGTCAGGTTGACAACCAACATTTGGATTGTTTCCCACGTTTAGAGGAACATTCTGGGAATTCACATGTTCATTTTTGATTGGAGGGGTGAAGCTAGATGCTTCAGTATGAACACTCACGTATGTGTTCATTGTTGTTTACTTGACCGTGAGTGGTTTCTTGACTCATTCTAGAAATAACTAAAATTCCTTTATTAGGATTGTTTATTTGAGTAGTTGAGTTCATGACAGAATCACAAGGGAATACAATAATTGATACAATCAAAGAATTTGGAAAGAACAACAGGATTAATTTTAAACATTTGTGCTGGATTGGTTGGATCGTGTCGAGTCCACGGAGGGGTCTTCCACACCGGATCTGCAGATACTGTTTGTAGAGTCTACACTGAATGCCTCTTCAGGATTGTCTCGTTCCCACACAGCTTCGCGGCGCAGATAGATTTTTCGTTTCATTATTCTCGTGATGCGATGAGCACGTTGATAACATATCAAAGAATCATATACTTTTTGTTTATTCTTTTGTCTCTTGCCAAGTACGAAGGTTCGACTTGAGCTGACACTTGATATCATTTCAGAGCTAACAGTCTTCATCTATGAAAATTTAATACAGTCAACTTCAATACTTAAATTTTCGTTACGTTCCTGGAATAGAGAAATGCGAGAATCGTGGATGTACATTCCTACTTGCTTCAACAATAGAATTATAGACTATCATGTGACCCCTGCTCCATCATGCGAGAATTGCTGTGGTAATGTGGCAATATACATGTGTACATCACTATATTTTTGGTAATGTACATGACCATGTTTGATAATTTAAATTTATTCTAACTCTTATTTTGAAAATAAAAACATGAAAGTCTTATTTTGGCATATTTTCAATGCTTTACTCCTACTTTTATCTTTTTCCAAAAAATTGATGGACGGAAGAAGTATGCTTTAATCCTATTTGGAGTAATTTTTTAATAGAATAATGCTAGGGTGCCACCACATGGGTGCTACCATGGGTGCACCCATGCTTCACACAGACAAACACAGACGACAATTGTCTGTGTCGCACAGACAATTATCGTCTGTGAAGCATGGGTGCACCCATGGTAACATCCATGTGGTGGCACCTTAGCATGACCCTTTTTAATAATAATAGTAGTACTCTAATAGTAGTACATTCTTATAATTCTCTGTAGAATAGAGGCGGCAGAAGGGAAGAAACCAGAAACCATTCACAGGAACCAACCCCAGCCCATCTGCCACCAGCAACCTCCAACTACTGCTGTCTGCCACCACCACCACCGGCAGTGGTCACTGCTCCCAGGGGAACTAGGGGGGTGGTCAAATATTATAATTTCGTTTTTTATTTTGTAATACCCTTCAATTTCAAAGGTATGATATAGGTTAATCCGATGATTAATATAAATAAAAACTTTATTTTGGGAGGGATGAAGTAGTAATTAAAAAAAGACCAAGAAACTTGTCGGACATTTTTTGGGAACAATTGTTTCTTAAATTTATCTGGGGATTCTGGAAGCAAGAATGTTTTTTTTTCTTCATGTACACTATGGACAAATGGGTAAAAAAATTCTCAAAGAAATATTCCAAATGGTTAATTTGCATTATTATCATGTGTCCAGTTTGATGGCGGCGTCAAGAGAATCCAAAGTGTTCTGTTGTTGAGCCCAGAGTTGGGCATACCTTCCTCCTTGCTTCAACAATAGAACATCATGTGACCCCTGCTCCACCACTCTCCCATCCTCCAAAACAATTATCTGGCAGTAACCCAAAACACCAAAAGTGCATATGTATGTTTATTACAGTAGTACATGAGAAAACAATATATGTCACTTAAGAACAATGTTGAAAAGTAAAAGTGTTGTGAGCCACATATTCCTTTTCTTAAGGGTAAAATAGGAAAGTGTGAACTTTATTTTGAACAGCCAAAAAAAGGAGAAAGAGTAAATTTCATTTTGGAAGTACTTTTTAAAACCATTTTTTGGTTTGAAAGAGAGAGATGGGGTTTTAAAACCTTAGATAGCTTCGTGTTTATATAACTCAGTCTCATGCAGTAGCAAAATATGAAGAAAGCAGTGGAAGAAGATATGAAAAAGAAGTCTTCTGATAGATACCTCATCACATTGCATTGCAGTAGTTAGCCGATGAGCAATAAAGATAGAAGTACGATTGTTTGACAAAGACTTCAAGGCACTCAAGATTTCTGCTTCAGTGGTGCTATCAAGTGCACTTGTAGCTTCATCACAAAGCCTAAGCAAATACAAGAATAGATTCATTCCCTTGTGTGCTTATTTAAGCTTATGATTTAGAGATAAGGCAGAAGAAATACAAGGACACATTACATAATTAAGAGTATAGTCGTGAGAGGCTAAGGGAATATTATATGAAAAGGAAGTAAAAATCTCATAAGAAGATTATACCATTATAAAGGGATAATACTTACATAATTGAAAGTGATTTGAGGAATGCGCGAGCTAATGCCAGCCGCTGCTTCTCACCACCACTTAACTAAGAACCAGATGAAAGTAGGTTGAACATAAAACAATTCATATAATCATTTGAAAATAACAGCTGATATCAGTTCATGAATGATTAGATTGGACTGATAGATTTTTTTCAAAAAAACAACATTTCAAATGATTTGTCGATATCCTGCTACTGACAATGGACAGCCTTCCTTAAGAAGGACAATTTATGAAATGTTTCATATCTTCACAGAGCTTTCTAGACTTAAAGTCACATCCAAAAGTAATTAGGGTAGTAATGAGTAAGCATTTGTATCTCTTTCCAACTCAGATTCAAATAGTTTTTTTACTTCTTTTCAAATGAAAAGATACAGTTATATGAAGTGTGAAAAAAGTAAAGTTGGGTATTGAAAATTGGCTACAAAGAGTTTCTACCAATCAACCAATATATCTAGGATCTTGTTAAATGCCTGAATTACACATACTCTCAGCGACAAACTCAAGAAACATTTAAGGGGAGATAAAGTGTCACCTTAAGTCCACGTTCCCCAACAACCGTTGAATATGTTTGAGGGAACTTCATGATAGTATCATGAATAGCCGCTTGTCGTGCAGCATCATATACCTAACAAAGGATGCAAGTGACGATTAATGCAAAAACAATACTCCCAGTGTCCCAATTTAAGGTTCCCACACTCCTTATTGAAGGGTGTTGTTTCTTATCTACCCTTCGTAATGTGAGTTTATGTGCTACCTTTAAACATAATTTTGTTTTGGTAATGATATTTCATCATATAAATATATATATAGCTATCTTTGGTGAATGAAGATACATACATAGTGTTAAAAGTTTCAACTAATTGTGATTTCTCGATTAGTCTACGACTAGTAGGCCAACTAATCGACTAGTCCACTAGCCTCCTCTTCACCGAATCAACTCAACATGTCACCCTGATAACCATGGGCTCACCTAGAAATGTGCATCACGTATGGCTGTATGGATTTGGGAATCGAACCCCACAAGCAAAATGGGGTGGCTGAAGTACAGATTGACATTGTAAGGGAGTCGCGACTGATAAATAATTGCAGAACTGCAGAAGGAAGCAGAAAAGGAAGGCTGATAAATAAGAGTCCCAAATCGGAAGATAAATAATAGAAGCAGATTGGGAGTCGGAGTCCCAAATAAATAGAAATCCCAAATAAATAGAAGCAGATACACACGCTGGGTTTGGTCTTTGGGAGTCGTGACAGACGCGACTTTCCGATTGAAATTCCCTACAAATTCAAAGTTGCGATTGGGAGTGGATTTTGAAGCGACGCTGCGTTTAGGTCTTTGGGCTTCTCACAATCGCTGATTGATTGCGATCTTGCGATTTCACAAGCCGAATCGCCGACCTGGCCGAGTCCACTGAATTCCGCAATTCTGCCGGCGAGTTGGATCAGGAAGGTGATGGCAATCTGCAGACTCGTAGAATCGCATGAGTCAGGTCGCGCGAGTTTGACTACCATGCACACATTTTTTCTTTTGATGTTACATGATGAACGAGGGGACACCAAAAGACTACACTAGCAACTATAAGAAGACAAAGACTGGATCATATGCTGATACACCTAAAGCAACCATGTCTCCATCATCGGACGAGAGAAGAACCAAACCTTAATTTTACTCCAATACAAATCAAATACTTAAATGCAATCTATCATACCTACACAAACTCTCACCTTCTCAACCTCATTATTAATTCTAACCCCATGTGTGAACTTTTACCAACGGATCGTGTGTGGTTGACACAACAACAAACCCAGTAAAATCTCACAAACAGTAGAGGGGAGGGTGTTTGTGCATAGGCAGACCTTATCCCTCCTTGCAGAAAGGTTATTGCTTTTCTAAATAGAACACTGTTTCTTGCTTTTCTAAACACGACACTGTTTCTTGTTTTTCTAAATACTTCTCAACCGCATTTTTATTTTCTTACGTTTCATGTCTACTTATAATGGGAACCTTACTATGGGAAAGTGCAAATGATTACAATGATGGTTGAAATAGCAAGGCAACAATGTATTGTCCACCAACCTCTTCCTCTGTTGCTGAAAGTCGACCATAATGAATATTGTGGAAGATAGTATCATTAAACAAGACCTGAATAGAGAAATCGTTTATTTTGACCATGAGTTTCAAGCTTGAAGGAGTGTTGAGAGAGAGAGAGAGAGAGAGATCCATGCTTTTGATCAATTACTTACAGTGTCCTGTGGAACAACGCCTATAGATTTCCTAAGACTCTCAAGAGTTACGTCCCTGATATTTTGACCGTCTATCCTTATCTGCCATGTCATGTAATAAGCACAATAACTCATCCATAAATAATATGTAAAGGAATGATATAAGGGAAAATGCAGTACAGAATAATTTTTTCTCATCTCACGTTTCCAGAATGGGTTTCGAAGAATCTGAACAGTAATCTAAGAATGGTTGACTTGCCTGCAAATATAAAAGCAAATTAGGCATTAGCATCCTGTGTTGAAAGGGAACCTAATTTTCAGCCAAAGATCTATAGTATTACACCAATAAAATTAAGTGCATCCCAGCTTGTTGCACAAGTTAGTAATCAATTACCAAAACACTAACATTTTCGCATGTGCTCTATGTGCATTGTGCAAGACACTTGCGTAATGATGGTCTCTTACTCTCACACTACAAATAATCACTTCCCAGAAATTGGTTATTACTAAAATAAAAATAAAAAAACCTTTAAAACATTCAGTACGTCTTTTTTCTCAAACTTAAGGGCATTAGTGGAATGTTAAAATTAAAAAGGGGAACATTTTGAGGTGCCCCCTGGGTTTAAGGTATTTATCAAAAATGGACCTCGCATAGGCAACAGCTCTATTAGGGTATGAGGGGTTAAAATGTTAAATGCACACAAACTCTCCTGTGTGCATATCTCAAAATAACCTTGAGCTAGACTTTCAAAAAAAATTGAGCTAGACTAAAGCACCCTAATTACATAACTTGAGATCCAAACTCCAAAAGCGCATGATGTTTATGGCATGGGCATGTCTTGTGATGTAACTTGGGTCTGCATACTACAGCAGCATTTTTAGTCGATCTGTTATTTCTCAGTCGAGAAGGGATGTTTTAGCCCATCCAAATCTAAGAGACGTAAGAGTTGTTTCTGGAAAATTCCAAATCTCTTAGCCTATGCCATGGTTATTTTAACTTTTACAAGGGGTCATTTTTAAAATACCTCAAACATAAGGTTATCAGAAAACTTCCCAAATTAAAACCATCATGTTTAGAAGTATTTGACTAACTTATAGTGTGTTCAGGACAATGAAAATGGAATGGAGACAATGGAATGACATAAGGAACAAAGACCACAGCAAACAGAATGGTCCCTATAATGGCAACCCTCTTTCTAGGTGTAAGGAAAACACTATATCATTGAAAGTTTTGCTCCAAAACATAATATAAAATATAACTAAAGAAAAAAATTACCACTTCCACTGGTTCCTACAATAGCAACACTTCTTCCAGCGGGCACACTAAAAGATATCCCATCAAGAATCTTTCTATCTGTCAAATAACTGACAAAGGAACAAAATATGCAAAAATCAGAACATATATTTCATGTGACTTTAATTCTCGAGTGTTGGCCTGACAATTAACTGGAACAATCGTATACACACATTACGATGTCAGGCCTGTCGATTTGATTGCTCAGTCATGAACATAATTGCTCAGTTAAATTCACGCAATGAATGTGAACCCAAAAATGTACAAGGTCATTACAAGAAAACTTAAAGAGAAAACAATTAAACACTCTTACTGTTATTTCTAAGGTCCTGTTCTTTTGAGTTGGAAAAATTGACTTCCAACTTCTTCCAACTCTTTCCCATGATAAACTCTTTGATGAATTCTTTTTTATCCAAAATTAGAGTTTTATTAGATATTTATTTAATTGAGTGACTTTTTAACACTTAAATTCTTCCAACATTTCCAACTCCTTCCAATTTCTTCCAACATCCAATTCTGAAATTCCAACCCAAAAGAATAGGGCCTAAACGATGGCCATTAGTGTTCCATGGTTTAAAAAACAGATTGGATATTTTGAAATCAACCTGAAGTGAACATTGTCAAACTCAATGCTACCCCCATGTAACTTCAGAGCCTTGGCATTATCTATATCTCTTACTTCAGCTTTCTCCTGTGTCAATCATAATTATAGTTTGTAAAGCACCAAGAAAATAAGCACACAATTTATATGTCATATGTGTGTAGACTGCAAAAGCAAAAAAGAAAGAATGGAAAGATGCCTCTAGTAACTGAAACATAGCTTTCATGTCAACCAAACTCTGGACAGTCTCTCTGTATACACTGCCAAGGAAGTTGAGTGGAAGAGAAAGTTGGAACAAGAGGCCATTAACCATAACCTGCACTCCAGGGGTGAAAAACGATTAGTCTAAAAGTAGGGGTCATAACAAGGCGAAGAAATTTGACCAAAACAATAACTGGTGGAGAATCCGCATACCAGGTCGCCAACCGTCATTGTACCATTCATTATTCCATTAGAGCATAACACCATAGCAGCAGAAAGAGCTGTACTAAATATTGCATTTTGCCCAAAGTTCAGAAGTGCAAGACTACGTTGTGTTTTTAAAGCAGCATCTTCATATCCTGAAATTAAAATATATAAGAAGAGAAAAACAATTTCTACAGTCATTCTTGCGTAAGAGCTTGGGGTTCTAAATAATTCATAAACATCGAATTTAAAAAAAACAGAAATGTGTTTCCTTATACGGAAATAATAATAAATCATGTGATTCACATAAATAAAAGTTGCAAATGATGTAGGACAAACATACTACTTATACCTGTTACTCCGTATATTCTTATAGTATCATATATAAGTCACATACTCACATATCCATCATTTTTAAGTTTCAAACATTTCTTGCAATCAGGTTTAGCAAATAAACGTGATTCACAGCTTACTGGTTAAGACAAGCTCTGTCTGTCATAACCTTATTACCTTATTCTACCAAATAACCACAGATGCTAGATGTCAATGGATATGACTATGTTGCCTTTTGTATTACAAGGCTACATAAGAGTTTATGGTGCATTTTAATAAGCAGGGTAATCTCTAGACAACTTACAACATGTGAACAGAAAGAAGTTCTATAGAGTTAATAGGCTTACTTTTCAAAAACTCATCGTATTTGTCAACTTCATAAGCCTCGTTGTTAAAATACTTCACCGTCTGAAAGAAATACAAATGTTAATTTCTGGGAAAATGATGGCTATGGCCTATGATAAGTAGAAAATTTACCAAGTCATGGAAAGCAGAGTATTCATGATATAATTCATATTACCTCATAATTAATGAGTGAATCAACAGCCCTTGTACTTGCATCATTATCAGCTTTATTCATCTCCTTTCTAAACTTAGTTCGCCACTATAAATCAATTCAAGGACAGATAACGTTTATTAAAAGATAATGGAACTCAGAACAATAAATCCCGAACAGATTAGTAGAGAACACCTCAACATACGAACATGTTCCATCCGTGCATTAGTGAAATATATGAAAACATGGAGCATATGCATTACTCTAGAACATAAACATGATGTTTGAAAAAAACAAAAAATACAGCATGGAACAGAATACAGACAAAGTCAGAAATCTAAGTCTACAAAACATCCAAAAAAAATTCAAATAGTTGAGAGCTGCAATTTCTTAAAATAAATCCAGGAAATTCTCCCATTTATACTGGTATCGTAAAATACTACCATAATGCAAATTAACAGAAAGCTTATAAATCAATACTTCAAACATTTTTGTGGTGTATGGTAATGGTGTCAATGAAATATCGCAGTAGTATCCAACAAAAAAACAGTTAATTCCACGTGCTTGAGAATGTTTTCCATCAAATCAAAAGCAATGAAATATCGGAGTAATATCCAACAAAAGGTTACCTGTGTCACTGACAATGTGAAAGCAACATATGCAGCAACAGACAGAGAAGTGATCCAGGCAAATGGTGCTCCAAATTTGTAAGCAAGTATACCTGATACCATAGAAATCTGAAAGGCTTCATGTTAAATCTGCATAGATAACAATCAAAATCCTAGAGACTTAAACGAACACAACTTCATTTCTCAAAAATTGACAGTTTGTTAGATGCATGCATACCTCTAATATTGTTGGAACAACATTAAAGACCATAGACGAAAGAATGAAATTAATAGCACGGCTACCACGATCTATGATCCGGTTTAGCCCACCAGTTTCTCGGCTGTGTTATGAAAAAGAAAATAAAAGAATTAAAAATATTTGAAACATGACATAACCAAGTACACCATAGAAAAATAAGAGTAAAAAATATTTAGCAAATGTGTATCTCAAATTAATCAACAAACATGCCCAGTTCAATTAACAAGAACCCACTGCAAAGCCCCAAACAAATGGGGACTAAGATAGACCTCCAGTCCGCTACAAGATACTCCCTATGTAAAAACAAACTTGTTTTTTAATCGCTTTTCTCTTTTGACCATCTCAAAAACATGTGTATGTTTCTATATTTGGAAAGTTTTGTGTGGATCACACTGTTTCTGTTTCCCACTCATCTACATAAATTTCAAACACGCCATTTTCACATTATTAAAAGATTTTGCCGAATCAAAATAGGCACATCTTTTTGGGATGGAAGGAAAACCTTCTGGTGAAGTTAGGAAACCCCTAACTATTCTAATGGGAATACATTAGCCCCTTGGAAATGTTTCACTTTATTGTACAAAAAACTAACTCAGCATATGTTACTCAGGTATACAAGCTCCCTTTACTATAGTGTTAGATACTATTAGGATAGTCTGACCAGCGAAATTCTGGGGGGGAAATTGACCTCTCACAGATACAAAAACCTCCAAAATCCAAATTTCCACTTAGCATCTCACAACATTCTCTTCTGGTAAAAAAAATATGCCCCACACCATAACTTAAATATTTAAAGATGTGAAGATGCTTTAAGTTGATACCTGAGGTGGTAGTTAAGATCAAGCTCATGCAAATGTGAAAAGACCTGCAAAAGTTGAGGTCTGTTATGTGTCAGCATTCAAAACAATATAAAGTTATAAACATCACTAAAAGTAATCAAACAAGCATAGTAGCATACTCAAGGAGATTTCAAAATCAGATATAATTGGTATGCCAATAAAGCTCAAGGCCAATAAAATACTGTATCTACTGACAACAATGAAAAGATAAGTTAGAAACATGATAGTGACGGTTCAAACCACTGATGCTATCACAACTTGTACCTACACTCTTTATGCAATTAATCTCTTTCCCAGTAAATTTTCAATAGAAAATTGTACAGGAGTAATTTTTTTGTAGATGATGCAATCTTAATCAGCAAAACCAACTGATATGAAGAGAGAGAGGCGCAATTTGGTGTATACCTTTCTAGAAACAGATCGGATTGTTCGAAGTGCGACCTTAGAGAAAACTGCTGTTCGCAATTCTGAAGCATTTATAAAATGTAACAGGAATTAAATTAACAAAAGAGCATAAAAGGAACTAAAGACTCAAACGTTGGTAAGTGTTAATCAGAAAAATAACATTCTAGGTAAGAACTGATAAAAGAAAAAGAGTACCATTAAAAGCAGATGCACATGACCGTGCTATCCCATATCCGATCAAAACTGCAGCTGGGCTCGCAAAAAGGGCTAAAAAGGTTGAATTGGCAGCAGTGAACTGAGCAAGTGTGCTTGCGTTTCCAGTAGCCGTAGTTAACCAATCAACGGCAAGCTTAAACAGGAAAGGAACTTGAACATTCAATACCTGTACATGAAAAAATAACAGATTTACCAGACATTAAGCCAAGCTGTATTTTCAAACCTTTCCTGTCTCATCTAAGAGTAGTATAGCATACCTTGGCCCCAACTAAGAAACCCAATGCCGCAACCACTCTCAGTCGGAACTCCACATTATCCTTCATCCAGATGCTTTTTGCTAGAGTGGTTATAATTTTTATGTCAGTTATTTGATTGCTCGCTCCTCCTTTGACGAACGTCCTTGACTGTTCTTGCTTAACAGGAAGTTTTTTGCCAAATTTTCCCCCATCTGTAGAAAACATTGCATACCCATTGGGCAGACGAACCTTACACCCCCAAATCCCCAGTAAACAAAAAAAAAAACACAAAACACAAAACTTCAGAAGCTTCCGAATTACAAACAATATCTGCATATGCGCAACAATGTATGTACAGCAGAAATCACCGGAGACGGAGGTAGAAGAATTACAGGGTTTGGGGGATATTTGGAGGGAGAATCGGAGAGAAAGGCGTTGACTTGTCTCAATGAGAAGCGGCTGGAGGTTCTTGAAGGCAGCCGCATGAATCGATTAGTGGAAAATTGATGTCGATTGAAGTGGACAATGCGAAGAGAAGTGCCGCCGTTCAGTGACTGGAGATGCATCGAGCGGAAGGGAGGGTGAACCGGAACAAAGGAGTAGTTTGATTTGGGGAAGAAGAGCTTGCTAGCCCTAAGACACCTCGAGGCAATCGTCTCCTGCATTCCTGCTTGAATCTTCTCAATGAACTGTGGAAACCTGTCGATAAATTAGCCCAAGTACGGAGTCCAATTCCTGGGAAGCAATCAATTTGATTGCTAGGGTGCGTTTGGAGGGAAGTGAGGGAAACCCCTAGAACGTAAATCGGGTCAGATTCAAAGACGGCATGCACAAGAGTACATTCCATGGGCATTGCCCCTTTTGTGCAAAAGACTGTTTATTTCAGCCTCTTAATGGTTCAGATGTCTGAATGGTTCAGTAATTAATACGTAGTAGTTCAGACTGTTTGTTTTGTGAGCAGATGTCTGAATGGTTCAGACATTTGTCTCTGAATGGTTAAGTATTATACAGAGTCTAAATGGTTAAAACCTCTCTTATCTGAATTGATCAGACATTTGCCTCTGAATAGTTAAGTAATATACTAGCTCTTAATGGTTCAGACCTATTATTGGTTCAGCAATTAATGGTTCAGACCTCTTACTAGTTCAGCACTTACCTATTCAGAAATTGCCAAACAGCCCCTAAATGTGATTTTGGGGTAGTAAATTTCTGAAATTATACTTAATAATTATGTATTTTTTTAAACTAGTGTCTAAAATTAATTAATTCTAAATATTGTACTTGTTAATTGAAAATAATATTCAATTCAGTCCTTCGAGAAACGGCCGTTAAAACGATGTTATAACTAGGTTAAACTTTATACTATTTTCTCAAAATGATACTTTTTAACCAAGTGTTTTCTTGAATTGATCCATTTTTCAAATAAAAATACACTAATTATGGAAAAATATTTCATATGCTATAGGATGACAATATAATACTTAAAACTATAAATATAATTTTATAAATTTTAAAGTAAATTTTTTCAATTATTTACAATTATTTAGAAGAATATCAAGTAAATAAAATGTTTAATAATCGTTAAAGGAAATCACCTAAAACAGGAGTAAAAAATAAAGGAAATATCAAAATAGAAGTTTTTCTCTATGTTTTACTCCTATTTAGGTTGATTTCTTCCACGTTTATTAAATATTTTGTTTACATGATATTCTTTTAAAAAATTATAAATAATTTAAAAAGTTATTTTCAATTTTATAAAATTATAATTATTGTTTTTAATATTATATTATCATCCTATAAAATTTAAAACATTTTTCTTATTTTTATTTCAAAAATAGACCAATTTGAGAAAATACTCAATTAGAAAGTATCATTTTTGGAAAGTACTATAAAGTTTAACATCTTTTTAACGGTATTATATTGTCCATTAGTTGGGAGGACTGGACTAAACATTATTTTCAATTATTGAATACCATTTCGGGAACTTGTTAGTCTTGAGGACTAATTTGGAAAAATTACATAGTTATTGAGTACCATTCTAAGAATTTACTCTTTTTTATTTGAAATTTATTCAGACTCTGTTTGGTATATGGAATTTAAATTATGAAATTCAAATAGAGGATAGCAATTCTAATTCTGATGTTCGGTAGCACAAAAATATATGGATTTAGAATTGATAATACCAAAAATGAATTAAAATTGGAGAATTCAATTCCATTCAAATCAAATTCATAAAATTTCAACTCTCAATTCAATTCCAATTCTGTCAATTATGTACACCAAACAGACCCGCAATACACCATCTATCATCACCATACATACTTTAGACATTCATTAATTTTTTCTATCACTAAAATTGTACTCCATATGTGGAAAAACATTTCTGTCCTGAAGTACACCTAGTATTTTTGTATTTTACGTTTGTGATGTCAGATTGGTGTCAAACTTAGAGTAAAAAATAGGTACCCGAAATTTAATTTTTTTGCCCTAACTCATTTCTTTATTTATTCTTAACTCTTTAATTTTTGAATTCTCGTATAATGAATGTAGTTTAGAGATCAAAATTTATCATTTAAGGTTTGTTTAGTTGGAAAGGAGAGGAGGGAATGAAATGGGTGGGAGATAATAGGAAGGGATGAGAAGGATTACCTTCACCTTGTTTGGTTATGAGGGAAAAAAATGTTTTATTTTCACTTTTTAATATTTTATTTCGTTTTTAAACTTTAAGGGGTATTCTTTATCTATTTTTTAAAATACTACTAGCATTCTTTATTTTATTTTTTCCATTTTACTTTTTTTAATTCTTTATTATTAGTTTTATTTTATAGTTTTCTATTTTTTATTTTTCTATTTTTTATTTTAAATTTATTATATATTTACTTTTTATTATTGTTTTATTTATTTATTTACTATTACTTTGATTTTTATTATTTATTCATTTATTTATTTTATTGTTATAATTGTTTTTGTTATTGAATTTTATTATTTTATAATAACTTTTATTATTTATTATTTTATTTTAGTTTTTATTTTATTTTTTAAGTTTTTATTTTATTTTTTATTAATTTAATTTTTTCATTTATTATTATTATTAAAAATTTATTATTTATCTGTTTTATTTTTATATTTTTATTAATTTTTTAGCTTATATTGATTTATTTGATTTTCTAATTTTTTATTTATTTATTTGAATTTGTTTTTGTTTATTTAATTATTATAATTATTATTTATTCATTTTTTTTAATTTTCTTATTTTTGTTTGTTTTTTAGATAATTATTATTATTTGTAAATAAGAGATTAATAAAAAAATTGACGGGCAAAGGATGAGAGAACATGAGGAAACAAGAATCCTTTTTATTAGAAGAGATTAAATTAGAGGAGAGAGAAGGGAATCATTTACTATAATATTTGAGACTCATGTCTCAAAGAAGTTAACATGTGTCATCGTACATGTCTTTCTTTAAAATCTAATTTATCATTTATGAAAAAATATTAATGATAATCTTTAGAATTTGATGAGTTTAAAAAAATGTATTTCATATAAAAAATCATGATTTTCTGAAATTATTGAAAATTATGCAAACGAAATAAAAAAATATATGTTTTTTAAAAAAATTAAATGAATTATTCCTAAAAAACAAATCATGTTTAACATGGTTTTCTTTTTCATAAAAACGACAATGATATTAAAAGTCTTTTGATTAAAATATTTTTTTAAAAATTATTAATCTATTCTTTTGTATGAAAATTTATTGAGCTAAAATATAGCTCTTATTATATCACTTGATTAAATATGAAAAGTTTATTAAAGAAAGTTAGGTCTTTATGGGTCTTAATAATATACTCCATTATTTGATAATTTCTATTAAGGTAAAATTTATGGTTTAATGTACTTCATAAATTTTTAATAATTATAATTTCCTTAAAATTAAAATATTACAGGAAATATGAAAAAACCTATCAAGATTTAAATTTTGTTATGACATATTATTTATATTCACATCACGGTATGTACCAATAGTCTTTAATAGTTTATTTATGAAATAAGGAATGTTTATAAAGAATAAAACTTTTGTTTTTAAATAAAAATATTTACAAAAAGGAAATACAAATTTTAAAGAAATTGTTTTCATCATCTTTATTAGTACGACTTTTTGGCCCTTTGTTTTCCTTTATTTAAACATAAATTTTCATAGAGAAAAAATATTATGATAAAAAATTGAGAATTGAAAAAAATATAATCTTGACATTCATATATTTATAGTTTAAAGTATCCAATGATACATATATTTTCAAATAGAATATATTGAAATAGTTTTAGTGCTTCATGTGTTTTGAAAAATAGGTATGAATACATCATTTCTTTTCAAAATTGCTTTAAAAAAACGTCTGTCATTTCAAAAGCTTGCACACGCACCACTTTGGTTTGTATTATTTTCCGTTCAATTTTACGTAAAACAGGGAGGGGAGGGGGGGGGAGGGGGGGACATTGATGCTCATTTTCCAATCCACATGGGCATTAGTGCCAATTATATATATCATTCTTAAGGTTCTTTTTTAAACTCTTCTTTATAATGTTTTAAAATTCAAATTAGTTTATATTTGAAATGAAAAAACTGAAATAAAAAATATACTCATAACATATACTTTCTCTATCTAAAGTTAAACATTTCCATTTTAAATTTTCAAAAGTAAATAAACTATTTTTTGTACATTCAAAAAATAAAAAGAAAAAATAGATAAAGAAAAAAAACAAAAGAAACATAGATAAAGAAAGAAAAAAAAGAAGAATAGAAAAATGAAATGAAAAAGGAAAGATACAAACATTCTCTTATTGAAAACTGGGAATATATCCATAAAGTTGACTGATAAGGTTTTCTTTGGAACGTCTAAAAATTTTAATTTTTAGATAAATTCTTTCAAAATGATAAAAATAAAAACTTTTTTGGACCGACGCCTTACAATTTCAAAGTATTGTAAAAATGTCCTCTTATTATTTTTAAATTTAAAAACAATAATTTTTTTGGGACATCTCAAAAAAATTAAAGACTTTTCTGGACATTGCGAAAAATCTCACTCCTCTCCATGGCTACGCTTTTATCTTTTCAATTAGAGTATTTTTTGTACCTTTTTCTTTTCTTTTGGTTATTATTTTATTTTACTATTCTTTTCCTCAATTTTCTCTAACGTCCAAAAAGTAGTTATTTTTATTTTAGAAAATAAAAAAATAGTCATGTTTAATTTGAGATAGATGGAATATATGTTATATTTTTATTTTCTTTATTTCAAACATGAACAATTTTGAAAATTTAAAATATAATAAAGCATAATTATAAAAAATAAATTCAAAACAACTTGAAATGAATCAAAGAGAAGAAAAAGGAGAAACACAAAAAAAATAAAAAAATGAATAATAAATAAAGCACATTCTTTGTCTCTATGGTTTAGAAAATGAATACTTATCCCCCACTATCAAACTTCAGTTGCACTCCCGTAGCGTGAAATGCAAACGCCTGAGTTTCACTGACGGAGGGGGCATACATGAAAGTTTTGAAAAACATGTAGACTTACGACTATGTTTTGAAAAGACAACAGATAGATATTATTGGTCGGTGCTTATTTACAGGGTTTAAGATAATACCAATATAAAGACAAAATATTTGTAGTAGTAGTAGTGATATGGAGGGATTCTACATATACTCACTTTGAGCGGCTCTCGACGACACTAGCTTTAGAGCATTGGCAGGGGCGAGTAAAAAAATTGTCTCGCCCTACCATGAAAGGAGAGCCGCTTCTTGCAGCCGCGTGGGAAGAGAGAGGAGGGAGTCTGCCATGCGTGCCTATGGGTGGGGCACCCTGCTTTGTGAGGCATCCGCGAGGCAAATCCAAATCCCTCCGCCACCGTAATCGCAACCCCAAATCTGCAATTTTGTCGTTTTGCCGACGGCGGAGACCAGCGAGGAGGCGGAACTGGGGAAGAAACAGAGCCGGAGTATTTTTTATTTTAATTAATCTAACCCTAACCTAAATCGAAAGTAAGCCAGTAGAAGTCTATCCGTCTTCTTCTTTAGACTTCGACTTGGCAGGCTTGATAACTCAAATCTCCGGTAACCACTACTTCGCCGGAATCTCGCCGGGGGGCACTTGCCCTGTTAGCCCCCCCTCTCCTCCGCCCATGTTTGCCGTGCCATGCCACAATTGGAGTGACTTGCCATTGCAAACCATGGAATGCCACACTCTTTGCACGCTTGATTTGATTGGTCGGAAGGTAACACGTCATCCCATGGCATTCCATTACAATACTCGCCATTGTCAATGCTCTTAATTGGAGTACCTATGATACTCCATTCACAAAACTGATGGTTCCAACCTCGACATCCCGGTAAACTCTCTCACCCTGGAGCCATTGGCTCTAGAACCGTTCTGATAAAAGTAATAATAATAATATTATTATTACTACTATTATAAAAATGTACGCAACTAATTTTTAAATCACTATTGAAAGAAATCAAATGATGTTATATAAAACTAAAAAGAGCATATAGGAAATTCGAAAAAAGTTAGAAAAAGTAAGAAGAACTAAATTGGGAGAAACTAGAAAGTATTGGAAGATACTAAAAAAAGTTGGAAAGTAATTGAAAAAGTTGGAAAACATTGAAAGTTTAGAGTCCATTTGGTTGTGGGAAAATATGTGTATAGATAATTATTCTAGGAGAAAATAAGTTTCACAAAAAATCGATCTCCCCACATACTTTATTGAAGCATTGCTGATATTTGAATAAAAACAAAGATATTTTGTGATAATTTTAAATATTTTATTAGGGGAGGGCATAGTTTATTTTTATACACGATTAGTTTCAAGTTATTTATAATGCCCATTCTCTAGGGGGCAGAGGGAGAGGGTGGTCGGGGGTGGGGGAGGGGGAGAGGATGGGGGTGGGTGGGGTAATGAAGTTGATCGAGAAATTAAAATATTTGAAAATTCAATAAAAAATGAACTTTCATCTAAATTAAAATAGACAAAAGTCATTTTTTCCTCATAGAGAAATTATTTTTCCAAGAAAAATGATTTCTTCCACTTGTGCAACTTAATTGAAAAAGTAGAGTCATAACTTTTTGAAAAAATAGTTTTCTTTTAACCAAACAGATCCTAAAATTAGAATCCAAAAGAACATAATCTTAAAAAATTGAAGAAATTTTTATAATAGACAAAAATTTGTTCGGCCCCGTGTGTGGCACGGGTTAAAATGTTAGTTGAAACTTAAATTTTGGGTCTCCTTACTTTCATACTACCTCCGTCCCAGAGTATTTGTCTACTTTCATTTTTACACACCATCCAATACACTTCTTTAATCCATTTTATCTTGTAATTTGTATATTAAAAAATTATAGAAATTATATATTAATAATCTACTCCATATATGTTAAGACAAATCAAACAAGATCACACATGACTATATTTAGGCTTACACATTGAGAGAATTTGATGAGTCAAAGTGCTTAGATGAACAGTTCCAAAAGTCAAAAGTGGACAAATATAGCGGGACGGAGGTAGTATTTTTTAAACCAAATAACGAAAGAGACTCATCTTCCCTCCCCTCCCCTCCTTCCACGTTCCAACGAAACAAACCCTTAGAGTCTTAAATTTTGAAATATGATTACCAACTTTATAATTCAAAGAATATGATTCTTTTATCTCACATCGTCGCATTGATTCAGATTAGCGAAAAAAATACTATTTATGAGAAAAAGACTAAATTAAGAGTAAAATATTCAAAATATATGAGTTTTATATTTTTATTTCTGAAATAGTAGTTAAAATACATATACAGTGTCAATCATGACCATATACATTACCAAAAGTATTATGAAAAATCTATATACACTACCACATTACCATAGTTCGAACTCTTATTTTTTGTATAAAAATACGGCGATCCTATTTTAGTTTTTTTCTGTGTTTTCACTTTTATTTAGTGTGATTTTTTATTATTCATCTATCTTGTATTATTATGATTCTCCTCTCTCGCATTGATTAGAAAATATGATTCTTCTCTCCCTGCATAATTTTAAAAATAAAGGCTTGATTAGCAATGCTATAATTCAAAGTAATCATAGTTTAAAAAAGCATTAAAAATCTAGTGTCTCCACTCCCCCATATTAATTAAAGAAATGAATATAAAAAATATTAGTAATCTCATGTCTCTAAAGAGAAATTTATAAAAACATTTGATATATTTTTTTAGTTTTTTTGTTTTCTAGTTTGAATTCAAAATCATTCAATCTCATAAAAGTATTCATTTTTTTAAATTTATCTCGATTTAAATATTTAATCATTCAAAAATGGTCTATTGGTCTTTGGTTTAACAATATTTTAATGTATAGATCAAAACATTTTGAGATTTTATTTTACATTAATGCTGAAAATAAATAAAATAAAAACTAACTTCATTTAAACTTGTCATAAACAAAAAAATGATTTTTAAGAGGTTGAGAAAGTATCTTTTTTAATGAAGGAAATCTAATTTATTCATTGATCGTTTTATTAAAAGTGAATTAAAAAAATATAAAATTAGAAAAATACTTGTATATTCTAATAAAAGCATTGATCTCTATTCCATAATTAAATTTACTCAGTGCTGTTGAAATCGTAAAGAATGTTGGTGTAAAAATAGTATGTTATTGTGAGAAATTTTTTGAATAAAATATATTCTATAATAATGTGATTATTAAGAAATATCATATCATAATAGATAACTAAAATAATATAATATATGAATGCATATCGTATCAAATCAAAATTCATAACTACATTCTATGATGTAATTAAAAATCTCAAATCATAATAAATAATTAAACATAGTATATTATAAAAACTAATTTCATTTAATAAGTTTGTCATAAACAAATATGAATTTTTAAAAGTTAATAAAGTATTTTTCCGAGGAAGGAAATCTTATTTATTCATTGATAGTTGGGGATTTTGATTCATCTAATAAAGAAAGAGACATCATCATTGTAAAAAGAAATGGATTCTTACAACAAAATAAACCATGAGACACATCCTGCATACATACCTCGCTCTCTAGTACCCTTTGCTGTTTCCTTTGGGGAGGATGGATATCAAGAAAATATCCCTATAAGTTTGTGTAGAAAATTGTAAAGTGTCCAAAGTATATGTAAGAGAATTTAATTTGTTGCATACACAATGGTTGCAGCAAAGAGAATCCAGTGGGTGCGGTTAAACCAAGATCAAGTTATGGGAGTAATATGTGTGGCGTAGAAGGAAATATAAGTGGTGATATCAAATCGACATCCATGGCCAACAAATTATTCTACCATCTACATTCACTCGGAGAATGAGATATATGTTTAACAACTTTTAAGATGCTATGGCCACTTGTAGAAGACTTGATTATCTAGATTTGCTCATTACTATTACATGTAATCCTCAATGGCCAGAGATTGTAAGATATATGACTGTAAAAAAAATGTAGAACTAAAAACATACCTGATATTTAGTAATCTAAAATCTTTAAAATGAAATTGAATCATTTAGAAAAGGACTTAAAAAAGGAACGGTTGTCCCCAACAGATTCATTTGTGGGGACGGTTTTCATGCTTGGAGCATGTGCAACGGCGCTCTAAAGTCTTCCACGCGCCTTCCATGTCAGGAAAAACTTTTTCTTTCCTCGCGTGGTGTTGTCGTTCCACCATGCCAAGCATGGGAGGTGCGAGGCACCTTACTCTCTATTTTTATTTTTATTTTTTTTTTAATAAGAAAGAAGATTTTTTTTAAAAATAGGGGTACATTTATTTTTATTAAAAATAATAAATAAATTAATTTCTAATAATTAAAATATATTTAAAAAGTAAAAAAACTGATAAAAATAATGACTTTTCATTGCATACCATGTCGATCTGTTCACTTGTCATACGCTGACTGAATCATTTTTCATTGTTTGAAATATATCACGTTAGTGTTTGGTATTCCATTTCTTTACTTAGAAGAGTGAAAACAATGCTAACGTCAGGGCGTCAATTGGCGTTTAATACAAGGGCGACGTTAAACACCGCCCCACGGTGGCGTTATGGAGACGTTAGCTAGCATGCGTCAAAAGTTTGACGTTGGAAGGAGCCTTTTTTGTTGGTGTGTTTTTTGGCCCAAATGGCTATAATGTCGTTGGGAATTTATTTAAAAAAAATATTTTTAATACTCTAAATACCTCTTATTTTTAACACAACATACACACACAACATACACACACAACATTTTTTCATTCTCTCTATAATATATCCAAAATATATTCTCTGTACAAAATATTTAAAAAATGAGATCATCTGATATGTTCGACAAAAACTTGAAGATGTCCGCTCGAAGCATCAGGTCATGTGTTCATAAATTTTCTAAAGCTATTATTCGAATTTATCATAAATGGTATTTACATAAGTCGACAACGACAACATTGAGCAGTTATAAGCTAGGCATGCCGCTAAACACGATTTTGCTTGACAAATGAGCCCGTCTTATTCACCATGTGGGGTGAAATTGTGAAGAATATTTCTACTCCGTAATTTTTTTATTTTGCTTACTTAAAATGGAGTAGTGGAGTACTATTTTTTTTCCTTCTTTTTTCAAATGGAAAAAGTCAAAAAGTATTTTTTTAATGCAAAAGTCAAAAAGTATGAAGTGTTTATGGAGTATTTATTTTAGAGAGTAGAATGAATAAGAATATTTTTACATTTTAATTAAAAAATATTTTTATTTGAAAGAGTCAAAGATTAATAATTAGTGCATGTTGATTCAAAACTTGGAAAGAGGATATTTATTGTTATATGCTCATTTTAACAAAATTAATAATTCCAAAAAAATATCAACAACAACAACAACCAGTTAAATCCCAAAAGAGTATGGTCTGGGGAGGGTGTGCGTACGCAGACCTTACCCCTACTCGAAAGTAGAGTGGCTGTTTCCAAAGAGACCCCCGGCTCTACGTCGAAAGTTGCATTGCTTGACTAACTGCTACTTCATTAATTAAAGAACCGCAGACAATTTAGAGATCCATTTTGATTTATTCCATCACACCCCAGAGCCAAAACAATATCCTAATAGAGAATCTCAAAGACGGAGGACAAAGAATCACGAAGATTAAGCCAATATGTATACTTGGATTGTGGCTTTCTACAACCAAAAAGAGATGAAGAAAGATGAGGAGATTGTTAATGCTTAACATGTATACTTGACGCATCCTAAAATGCTCTTTCTAGTTGCTATTTATATGCTCAAATATTAATCACTTTCTTTACCTATTATCATTAGTTATTTGATAAAACAATATAGTCTTATCATCTCTTATTTTTTACAACTTTTGTTGTATTTTTTTAAATATATAAATTATATTTTTCAATTTTACATCTACAATTAAATAAATTGAAATAAAAATAAATTCAGTCAAACTTCGTAAAGAGAAATAAGAAGAGCATTAGATGACGGATGGAGTATATCAATAGTAGATCTAACTATCAGCTTGTTTAGTAGAAGTATCTTGCCATTGTTTACTTTGTTGGGGTTTGGTGAATGAATAAGTGTGTTTCAGTTTCAAAGAAAAAATGAACTACTATCTTGTTGAGTATTCTTTCAATTTAAAAATTATGAATCAAACTTGATAATTTTTTATTAATTAAATAAAAATCTTGAGTGTATTTGTACAAAAATAATTTCATTACAATATTTTTGGGGAAAAGATTTAAAAATTTATTTATCATAGTAATATGAAAAATTGCACTGAATAGGACTAAACCATAAGTCATTTCTCAGTGTAGGACTTAAACTTTTTTATTCTCTAAATAGGACTTAATATAACTAGTGAGAAGAATAATGTCCAAGTGATGTTAGAGATTAAGTTGAATAATGACTAATAGATAATGACCAATGGTCCTACACTCGGAATAAAAACATATGGTCTTATATTGAGAAAATCATTATGTTTTAGTCTTATTTAGATAAATAGGAGAGGCTATTTAATGAAAATCGGACCGGACTGGCCGGTCTAACCGGTTAGACTGCGAACCGTACACCAATTGGGTCCGGTTCAATGTTAAAACCCCTTTGTTTTCGACCCGTTGAAACCGGGGAACCGGTGAACCGGATGCCCGGTTATCGACCCGTTGAAACCCGGGAAACCGGTGAACCAGATGACCCAATCGGCCCAGCGAGTTCACAGGTTTAGACCAAAATCAACCTTTCTACTTATCTATATAATAAAAAATAGAGTACAATGGTGGGTTTTGAACCGAGAAGGCAACAGTTGGCAGGAAGAGAAAATCCACTTATGCAACCGCCACTTTTGTTTACAAACATGCAATATTTTATATATCGCCTAAACTTATGTAGAGAAAGAACTACATAATCAGTTTTATATATCATTTAAAAGACTTCGAATAATTAAAAAAAGAACTATGTTGATATAATATATTTATTTTATCAACTTTTAAACTAGTTCAATGTCAATGTTAAAACAATTAGTATTATGTATTTTCTATCTTTAGAAAATATAACTAATCAATACTTAAAATAATATTTCTATCTTTAAAATATTAATTATACTTTAATATGCTACATTTCTTTTTAATCAATGAAATATAAACTTTATAATGTCAATAATATAGAAGAACATATTATCTAGTCTTTATTTATTTTTGAAAATATGAGTATTTTTTTTACTATTTAAGTATTTATTAGACATTCACTCTGAACTTTTAATAAAAATAGAAACTATTAAATTTTATATTCACAATGATATTAATTGAAAATATCTAATAATATAATATATAAAAATAAGTATATTAATTATATTTGACCGGTTTATTGACTCCCGGGTTGACCGGTCCGACCGGTTAGCCAACCCAGGTCGACGGCTGGTTTAGTACATTGGTCGTAGAGGAACTTCACTTTCCCTTTTTATTGTCAAAAGTTTCTATTGCCTTTTTATGGTCGTAGAGGATTAAATATGAAAATCCTCATGTTACAAAGGACCAATTCTAGAATTTACTTATTTTAAAACATCTAAACCAATCTTAGCCAAAATAGTACGGGTGGGGGCCGATCTTGTCTGACAGGTCTTTAAGCTCATATTTAATCTAAATTCTCCACAAATTCAGCTAATTTATAGAAAAAACTAAACCCTCACCCCAATGCAATTTATAACTATTATCCCATAATGTTATTTAAAAAATAAATCAAATATAACACAAACAAAAAGTGATTAAAATGGCTACAAACCCTAGCACACTTCTCTTCTCCAATTCACATAGAGTATGAACACAAAAACCAAGAGAAAGTATGAATTTGGGAAGAATGGGTATGTTCTAAAAAAAGGAAAAATGGGTGTTGATGGGGAATAATACGTGGCTCAGTCTACATTTCTCAATTTGATTACAAAGAGTAATCAAACCGGACTTGTTTAATAAAATGGATGAATAAGAGAATATTCCCCCGTATATGCTCATGCGAGTCCTATAAAATGAAGGCTCTCTTTCATCAAAGGGGAGGCCAATTGACTGCTTCTCTGCCCAACTTCCTCTCCCTCTCTGGAGTATTATAAATTTTATTACTTCAAAGAAGCTTCAAACTTCCATTAATGGCTTTCGAGTCCAAATCATGTACCGTGTACAACCCCCGATACTAATAAAAATCTTCCATAGGTAATGTATCGCCAAAAAAAGCTCGTGGTTTTCTCTTGATTGGGGTTCCACGTCAAAATCCTTGTGTTTGTATTTTTAGACTAGTTTATCGTTCTTATCTGGCTAACAACGATATACTGGTCGAAATAATTTACACCATCATTTTTATGATGACCGTGGGACCCGAGCAATAGCCATGTTACTCTGGCCGGGGAGTTATCAATCATTCCCAACAAGGCCGTTGAAGCCTTCATTACCGTTAATTTCAACTTGAATTTTATCAAATCATGTATGTAGAACATATTCAAACATCACAAAATAGTAAGATTAAATATGAAAAAAATGAATTCTAATTCATAGGTTGCTTGAGAAGTTCAGATTTAAAAAATGAATTCAATAGAAGAAAAAATACCACTTTAAAATGACAGCATCCTCGTTGAATTAGTGTGACATCGTTGACCTATGACAAGAATCCAAAATCGGCAAATTTTCCATACACCGAATATTAGAGGAAGAGAATGGACGATTCTCCCATACTTATAAAGAAATTTCAATAGAAAATCTTGTCCTTGAATCCCTGCCCTATGATGCGTGATAGTCAGGAGTTGTTGCATGAATGTAATCGTCACATGTGTTGGAGTCAAAACCCTAGCCCCACACAGCAAATCGTCCTCCCTGCATTGTTATCCCATCTATCACCGTCGTCTCCCTTCTAGCGCTAGGGATCTCCAGGCCAAAGCTTAGCGCACGATCAGTCGTTGGAGAAGAAAAATCAGGCACGGTTGAGAGCTAAGCGTAGTTCTCCTGATTTGTGTGGCAAGAACGATGGGGTCTGCCCTTATCCGCGAGAGATCGTGCGTTTGCTTTGGATTGTGGGCCAGATGGTTGATATAACATTTGGGCGGCAAATTTTTCCTGCTGCTGTTGTAAATAGAGGGATAAAAGGAGGGCTCTCCTTCATCAAACTATCAAAGGGGAGGCCAATTGACTCCTTACTTGCCCAACTTCCTCTCCCTCTCTAGAGTATTATATATTTTATTTATTAAAAAAAGCTTTAAGCTTCCATTAAAGGTTTCTGAGCCTAAATCATGTACCTTGTACAACCCTCAATATTAATAAAAAAAACCCCGTTGGCAAGGTACCTCAAAAAAAGGTCCGTGATTTTCTCTCGATCGGATTTCCACGTCAAAATCTATGTGTTTGTATTTTGGTGTATTTTGTTAGAATAGTTTATCGTTCTTGCCCGGCTAAGAACGATATACCTGTCGAAATAATTTACCCCATCAAGTGTAGAATGTAAAAAGCAGTTAGGTAGTAGGAATAACAAATTTTTTTGAGTTATGATAGGAGCATATCGAATGGTGTATCCCATTTGTATACCATCATTCTCTACCATACATTTTTAAATAATTTTTATAAAAACAAAAAATGTGTGGGGGAGAAGTCTTGGGGTAAACTTTTTGGTATATTCCTAGCATTTTTAAATTTTTTACGGCAATTTCCCCCCCCCCCCCAATCCCAAGCTGTATTTTATTGCTATAATAATAATATGACTGTCTAATACTCCCTCCGTCCTAAGATAATATTCTCAGTTCAGTTTACAAGCTAAGGTTTGACTGAAAATCATTTCATTTCAATTTATTTGATTATAGGTGTAAAATTTAAAAATATAAATTATATATTTTAAAACTAAATCAAAAGTTCTACTACCTCCGTCCCAGAGTATTTGTCCACTTTCATTTTTACACACCATCCAATACACTTTTTTAATCCATTTTATCTTGTAATTTGTATATTAAAATTTTTTAGAAATTATATATTAATAATCTATATGTTAAGACAAATCAAACAAGATCACACATGACTATAT
Organism: Cuscuta campestris; assembly: GCA_900332095.2. NCBI lineage: Eukaryota > Viridiplantae > Streptophyta > Magnoliopsida > Solanales > Convolvulaceae > Cuscuta > Cuscuta campestris. Next base: position 225,376 of record OOIL02001568.1, on the reverse strand, counting down.
TTAGGCTTACACATTGAGAGAATTTGATGAGTCAAAGTGCTTAGATGAACAGTTCCAAAAGTCAAAATTGGACGAATATAGCGGGACGGAGGGAGTATAAAATAAGAGGTGACATGAATATATTATTTTATCAAATAACTAATGAAAATAAAGAAAGTAGAAATTACCTTAAATAAGACTAAAACATAGAAAAAGTACCAAAATAAAACTTTCATGTTATTATTTCGGAGTTCGCACTCTAATAATGTGGCACTGTACACGTGCACGTTACTATACTTTTTGATAATGTAAATGTATTTTAACTTATATTATGGGAATAAAAACATAAAAATCATATTTTAATATATTTTTAATATTTTACTCATACTTTAATCTCTTATTCTAGAAAAAGAAAGTAATTAAGATTTGATTATATTGACACGGAAGATAGTGATACATCGAGTGGAAGGTAAAAGGGTAAAAGTGAAATAAGTTACGCAATTAGCCATTTTTGACGGAATCGAAGGTAAAAGTGCAATAAGTTACGCCATTACCCGGGGGATTTGATGGGGTAGAAATCGTCAGGGATGGACAAGATAAAAAGGCAAATGGCATTCCCAGTCCCCGCTATGCTAACGAGCGCCAATATCAGCTGAATAACTTTTTGCTCTGCACCGGCCCCCGGTGGAGATGGCTTCCGAAGGGGAAGAAGATTCCGACGCAGACGTTGGCTTCGAAGCCGACATGGAAGCCCTAAGAAGGGCCTGCCTATTGACCGGAACTAGCCCCTACCAAGCCGGAGGCGATTCCTCAGCCCGTCCCGCGGCGGCTGCCAGTGTCCCATCCTCCCCTGAATCCGATGAAGGAGAGGACGATATTGAGCTGGTTCGTGATTTACAGAGACGGTTTGCGCTTTCGGCGGAGGTTCAAGTGCCTCTGGATGTTGAAGCTTTATGCTCGGTTTTCCCCACTGAATCAGATGGTAGGGATGACTGTGAGGATGATCTGGAAGCGCTCCGTGCTATTCAGAGACGATTCGCCTCATATAATGACGGTAGGAGATTATGTTAATCCGTTCATCCCGTTAGGTTTCTCAGAATACACAAAAATCAAGAAATTTTCACAGCTCGTAATCTTAATCTCTTTTTATTTTGGAAAATAATTCGATATTTTACCAAAGTAGGACTAAAACATTGAAAATATATCAAAATGACTTCCATGTTTATATTCTCGAAATAGGACTTAAAATGCATTTACATTACCAAACATGGTCATGTACATTACCAAAACGTATAGTAATGTGAACATGTATAGTGTCAAATTACCACAATGCAAAGTCTTATTTCAAAAAAAAACATGAAAGTCCTTATTTCTATAATGTAATGCCATCTTGCGGGTATCTGCTTCCAAAAAGAATATGACTATCCTTTTGCCCTCTTTAATACAGATAATGCAAAAGAAGAATTGGATAAGAAGTTGCATAAGCCTGTGCAGGTTGGTGTTAATAATATAACCTCAGAAGAGGAAAGTTGCTATAATTTCATTCTAGAGAGAACTAATGCTGAGGAAGGGTTTCTCACTTCTGTAGATGGACATAACAGTGCATTTCAGATTTCAGAAGCTGGCAGTCATCTTGATGCTAGACTCCAGTCCTGTGAGTTGTCTGAGTGGAACAATAGTAGCACAGAAAATGAATCTTGCTTGTTATCCGGAAGCTCTAATTTCCCTCAATCAGCACAAGCTTTTGTGGATGCAATAAAGAAGAACCGGGCTTTCCAGAAAGTTATTCGAAACAAAATACTTCACATTGAAGCAAAGATTGAAGAGTTAAAGAAACTCAAGGGCGGGTTAAAATCTTCAGGGATTTTCAGGCTGCTTGCAGAAAGAGGACTGGTCATGCCTTGGCACAAAAAAAGGATGCACGGGTCCAGTTGATATCTCTATCAAGACAAAAGGTTAATTCAAAGGTCAGTTTGTTGTATCTAGTTATGTTATACCAACTAGGCAAATGGAGAGGGGGGTTTGACGGTGTTAGGGGGTTAGGAACCACTTTCGTGCCCAACGGAGCATTGTAGATACCCCATGTCATAATATGACATTGAATATCAATGTTAAAAGAATCAAGTGAGAATGATCCTTACCCCGAGAATGATCCTTACCGTGAGAATGGTGCCTTTTTTTGCCGCCACGATGCATTTTTACATTGTGGTAGTGCATTTTTGGCACCGGGAGTAAAGTTCAACTTATTTACCATAATGCCACCGCATTTTTTCAGATTTTTTCAGTTTTTTTTTTGAAATTTTCAAGCCCTTAGACCTTACATCTAATGCACGAGATGCATTCTTATTTATTTCATTAGACCGCATTCTCACTTGATCCAAAATACACACACACACACATCAATGAAGTGTTTTTGCATACACAAAAATGGGGATATGGTATTCCCTACTAATTTTTTTCGTTTTCTTTCAGTCAAAAGAGAGAAAGTGTTCTGCTTTGTATCATCCACCACCTGAGAATTCTGTAGTTACTAGTTACAGAGAAGCATTGTTGAAGTTTCCTGTATCTGTAAATCGAGAACGGTGGTCAAAAGAAGAAAGGGAGAATCTTTTGAAAGGCGTGAAACAACAATTCCAGGAAACTATGTTTCGTCGCTCAATTGATCTAAGAAGGTTTGATCTTCTAACAATTTAGGATAATTTAATAGAGAAATTTTTATATATATGTGATATGTAGACCTTAATAGCCAATGATTAAAATATGCTGCCTGTTGCTTGTGCATTTTAATTTCTGCTTTTAGCTTCAAGTATTGTTTCTTTGCTAGATTTATTTCATCTTTAACTTATTGTATCTTTTGAATTTCTTATGTTTTGTTTTTTGTTTGTTGAAAAACAATTAAACTCCTACGAGTTTGGCTGTATGTTATGGGATATAGAACTGATCTATTGCAGTATTTTGGTGGACATATTAACTTATTAAGTAGTGATCACATTTCAATTTGCCAATCAAATATGGAAGGATTCAATTTGCGTGTGTATATACTAGCAATTCTAGATGATTTAGAGAACATATGGGCATCATCATCAACAGACATAACTCTAGTCTATGGAGGGCTGGTTCCTAAATTCAAAGTAGTTAAATGATGTAGCAGATATTATATGACTATGTCGAATCTAATGTGATTTTTTCTGGTCTTGTTAGAAAAGATTATTTGATATATATATATATATATATATATATATATATATATATAGGTTCAAGTGAGAATTCGATCTTATGAAAGAAATAAGAATGAATCTGGTGCTTTAGATTGTGAGATCTAAGGGTCAGGATTGCATCAAAATTAGGTGCACCAAAATGATTTGAAAATGCATCATGTCGAAATGCACCAAAATCCTTTAAAAATGCACTATCTCAAAATCTGAGTGCAGGATGCAATCTGAGCCCCACAATGCATCAGATCCAAAGGCTAGATTTTATTCTTATTTCTTTCACCAAGGTGCATTCTCACCTGAACCGCCCCCCCCTATATATATATATTATTTAATTGTTGCTAATATATATATATATATATATATATATATATATATGACACGCTTTTCACTTCAATATTTCAACCAAAACCCCTTTATTTCATATGATCATGTCCTCATTTTTTGTTATTTGTGCAGTGACATGTATGAATCTTCTGGAGATTTGACTGATATTGACAACAATATTTCGTCCATAAAGGACCTCGATATTACCCCTGAAATGATGAGGTTGTTTTTACCCAAGGTCAATTGGGATCGTTTGGCTTCAATGTACATTCCCAAACGTACTGGTCTTGAATGTCAAACAAGGTACATAAATGTGTACATAAATAGAAATTGCACAGACATTTGTTTTTAAAGACAACACACACCTTTATATAAGATATAGGGTCCTGTTGAGCTAGCTATCTGGAATACATTTATCTGGAGTACTCTTTGGCTCTCTAAGATAGAACCTTCATTAGCTATCTAGAATATTCTCCTGGAATATTTGTTTATTAGACTCGTGTATGCCTACACACAGATGTATGTATGCATATATGTGCACATATGAGCAGCTTCTGTAATATAAAGTGAGGAATATGCTTTGTCTTTCACTATTCAAATTTCTTCATGGTATGAAAGCCACCTTCTCCAAATTGAGTGTTCGGGTATCTCCAAAAACTAACTTTTCCAAGTTGTCCTTAGACTGTGAAGCATGTGAGTTTGGTAAACACATCTGAACATTGTCGATGGCTGAATGGCTGAATTGGTGATTTGGGGGGTCACTGATTGAACCACATGCCGGTTGACCCATCACATATTTATAAAGCAACAATCTGCATAGTAAAATATCATAAATGGGGTGGGTGTAGAGACCTTACCCATACTTATAAAAAATAGAAGTTTCTAGAAGATCCCACAGCTCGAGCACGCAAAAAGGAAAAAAAAACACAAAAAACACACAAAAGAGTGCACAGAAGCACAAACTAACCATCACATATGAATACAATTGATATTTTCGAGCTTTGAGGGGCAACAAAGGAGTCCAGTTTCTTCAGAAGATTTTTTGTCCAATTGGCCACTCAAGAAAACCAGAAGCACATTCCACTCAAGATCCCCCCCCCCCCTATGAGGATGCCTTGACTCACTTTGAAACTTAAGCCTCGTGAAGCTAAGTCATGCTGATTATAGCTTTTTTAAAACCATAAGTTCAAAAGAATATGACAGATAAATAGGAAAAAATGTTAGAAAAACAATTAAAAACAGAAAATGAGTAGTAAAAGGTTCCCGCAGGAGTTTTTCTCAGGGTGGTCACTAGAGGATGGTTGTCATTGTGACATTTTTGTTGGGGGGAATGGTGTACGGAGCAGCACTACTGAATTTCAAACAAAAACGTAAAACAACTGCAATTTGCATTTAGTTTGAGCCTGTTAAGGATCAACCTTTTCGGTTCTGTCCTGGGTTGCAACTTGCATGACCTTTGTTCTCCCACCGCACAGTCATGACTATCATGCGTTTCATACATGTGGTTGATTCCATAGCCTTCCACGTATGTGTCTTGATGCTATAAGCATGAAATGATAGCCTGCTTATTTTCTCCCACTGCTTTTTGCTGTAGCTCCATCATGACTGCTACTTGACAACACCATCATAATTTCTTTAAACAGTTCAAGCAATAGAAAATGATGATGATGTTGTTGTAATAGAAATTGATGAATCATTTTCTGACATTTTGCAGATGGTTAAACTGGGAAGACCCCTTAATCAATCATGAACCTTGGTCGGATAATAATGTGGAGGATAAGAACCTTTTGAATATTGTTCATCAAAAGGGGCTCAGTAACTGGATTGATATTGCAATATCCTTGGGAAGTAACAGGACTCCATTTCAGTGCTTAACACGCTATCAAAGGAGTTTAAATGCTACAATTATTAAAAGTGAGTGGACTGAGGAGGAAGATGATAAACTGAGAGCGGCTGTGGAAGCTTTTGGTGATAGTAATTGGCAGGCTGTTGCTGCTACCCTCGTAGAGCGGACAGGTACCCAGTGCTCCAATAGGTAAGTTAGCTTTTGTGATTGTTTAATGTTGTTAAGGCGTCGCCTAGGCGTTGACTAGTCGTGGACTACTCATCCAGGCAGTTTGGGGAAGGGGAAAAGCTGGGCGCCTAGGACTGGGTGGCCTAATCGTCCAGCCGAGAAAGGCGAGGCCTAGTCGTCGTTTAGTAGTGACTAGTCGGAGAAGAAGAGCCCAACCCGACCCATGACTTATCCGAATTTCATTAAATAAGCTGTATTAAATATTACCGGATAAATTCCGTAATCCAATAACGATTATCTCGCACGGACGACGTCTATCCCTCCTCATCGATTGAAGATTTGAAGCAGATCTGGATTCAATTGTTTTATCTTCCTCTTCATCGCATCTTGATCCGACGGAGAAGAAAGACCAACCCGGTATTCCTCTTCATCGCACGATTCAGGTCAGCCGAGTAGCGTCTCTCCCTAGGTAAATTTTATATTTATAATTTGTTATCACTTAATCTTCAAATTTAGGTTAATTTTCTTTAATTTGGTTCATTAAACTATTAAACAAGTATATTATATTCTTTATTTTTTAAATGTATTCAGTTCTGTTTTTTTCTGATTTCAATTAACATTTTTTTTGTTAATTTTATTCAGTTTTTTAATTTTTTATTTTTTTATGATTTCAATCAACAATTGTGTGTTGTTATTTTAGTATTTTGACTTAAGAAGTTAATTTAATATGTATTATCTCTTATATAAAAAATTATACTTATTTCAGAACAAATGGGAGATAATAACGTTCGTGATTATGAGGATCCATCGAAGGACCCCAAACGAAAAACCGGCTCTAATGATGCCATATGGAAGGAAATATGGGTTTTGGCCAAATATGAACAACAAAATCTCGTAGAATGCACATTATGCCACAAACAAATCAATTGTGACATAAGTTGGTTGATGATATTTGATAACTCAAAACGAGAAGTTAGATAATAGTATGTTCTTTGACTACTTTTTGTGCTTATTATCCTTGTTGGATATTTGTTTCTAAAGTACTCTTTGGTATGTGACTTTATGTGCTATTTTTAAACATAATTTTGCTTTGGTAATGATATTTTGTCATATAAATATATATAGTTATTTGTAGTAAATGAAGATATATATATATATATATTGTTAAAAGTTTCAATACTAATTGTGATTTTTTGACTAGTCTACGACCAGTAGGCCGACTCCTGACCGACTCGACTCGACTTGTTGACTTAACAACCATGGATTGTTATATCTCATGCCTTCTTGTGGAGGTTGAGATTATCAAACTATCCTATAAGATGATGTCATTAAGCCATCCCAATTTGGCTGGATCAATACTCATTAGTTTAATCCTAGAATTATGCCCCATGAAGGTTACAGTTGAAAGGACCTTCATGAAATCTAAAGTTTTCTTGTTTATTTTGCCTAATGTATGTTGAAGGTAGTCACATGTCACTTAAAATATATTTGAGGCATGAGTCATATTGGCACAAGTAACTGACTAAATGATGCAGTTGCAGGACTCTTGTATGGTGATATTTTATATATTTACAGTTGGCAACATCAGACATGTGGAATGAAATGTAAAACAGAAGCTTTGAAGAACTCTCTCTCTCTCTCTCCCCTTTTTTATTTTTAATTTTACAAAAATACTATGTATGTTGCTAACTTCATATCCAACACTACAAGAGAAAGAAGTCATACAAAATAAAGCGGGTAAAGAAGCTGTTAAGTAGTTGCAGCAAATAGCAACGCTTTTGAGTTCAAACTCTACTTTATTTGCTATCAGTGTCTTCAGCAATATACTCGAGGGAATTGATTCATCAAATCATGCAGATGGATTAAAACCCTTAACCCTGCTCGGGAGAGGGCTGGGAAATGGACTGCTGATGAAGATAAACGCTTGAAAGTTGCTGTAATGCTTTTTGGGCAAAAATCTTGGAAGAAGCTAGCTGAGTATGTACCTGGGCGTACTCATGTGCAGTGTAGGGAAAGGTAATTTCTATGCATCTCAGCTTTTCTATTAATTATGTGAATGGACTGAAGAATAGGATTTAAATTTCTCCTTTTTGCAGATGGGTCAACTGCTTAGATCCTGCATTGAATTTAAATAAATGGACTGAAGAAGAGGATTTGAAGCTGGCAGCTGCAATTGAGGAACATGGATATTCATGGTCGAAGGTTGCTACCTGTGTTGCCCCACGCACTGATAGTCAGTGTAGGAGGTATGCGTCATGATTCATAACTGAGAAAACGCTATATAAAAGAACACCTAGTGGGGCCAATTTGCTCATCGAGGGCTTTGGTAATTTACCCAATTTTCAGTTTTACTAGTAAAATGTATACTAGTAAAGTTCATTTTAGTGGTAAAATGTTTACCACCCTTAGAGATATCTGTGTTTTTGCTATCAATAATACTTTACCAAATCAAAATTGCAACAAAGTGTGGTAACCATTTTACAACTTGAATTTAATGGTAAAATGCCACTTTACCCTGCTTTCATATGAGCGCTTAAGCTGTTACTTAATCAATTATGCTTCTCAGTCCCTTTATATAAATGTTTTATATTGTAGGCGATGGAAGGTGCTATATCCACATCAAGTTCCTTTGCTGCAAGAAGCTAGAAATATACAAAAGGCTGCATTCATATCCAACTTTGTCGAAAGGGAGACTGAACGACCTTCCCTTACACCAATTGACTTTGCTCAAGTACCATTACTCCTAAATGTATCTCGGTCTGAAAATTTCGGGAAATGGAAAATAGGACCAAAGTGTGACATAGCACCAAGGTATGCTACTACTGCCCTCTTAAGCTGAATTTCCACAAGTATATCAACTACTCACTGTCTTAACTCAGTAATGTTTATCTTTATTGGCTGGATTGCATATTGCACAACAAGCTTATCAGGTCAACAATTCGAGTTGAGTCGCAAGAGAAGCGACTGGTGGACTAGTCGACCAACTAATCCACAACTAGTTGATATAAAATACTCCCTCTATCCCAATGTGTTTGTCCACTTTCTTTTTGGTACACGGACCTGTGAAATGAAAATAAAGGTCAAATTTCAGAAAAATGTCCTTACTCTATGGGTAGTGGGTAGTGTCAATTAAATAATTGATCTTGATATGAGGCCAAATAGGTCATTATAACATTTATTATTTTACCATGAATGAAAAATTGGACAAATACATTAGGATGACCCTAAAAAGAAAACAAAACAAAGACAATGGGACAGAGGGAGTATGAATTTATGAATAATATTAATTATCATATCCATCCATTCTAAAAACTCAAATGCACTAATAAGAGGTGCTTGGTTCATATCAATCTGCTTTATTAGTTTTAATTTTGCAGGAAAACGTCTTCACATTCTCCAAGAACAGTTAATGTCATGGATGTTGCGAATCGCGGAGATGGTATCACTATAAATACAAGTAAAAGGAGCAAGCGGAAGCTAAAAAGAAAAATGTGCACTGACCATGAATCAGAGGGACCACCAGCGGTGGGTGTTGCTAGGAGGAAAAGGAAGACTTCCAAATTGCCTCCCAGAAAGAAAGGAAAGCACGGACATTATGAAGATGTTCCAGAGCTTTCTGCTAGGAATGAAGCAAACCAAAACTCTTCACCTTGTTCACGTGGCCGGAAAACTATCAAGTCTTCTTCAAAGAAAGGTAGAATACGTTGTTCTAGAAAAAAATGTAATGATCCATCTCTTGGCCAAGGTCATCATCCCTTACCTACTTCATCATCATATATTAGCAAAGGCAAATACACTGTTGATGAAGGGGGTGGAAAAGATTGGGAAAATGCTTGCCCGCATAATGGGCAACATGCTTTACAAGAATTATCTGGAAGCAACCTTGAAAATGGATTACCTGGGGAGCAATATAATTATTCTTCACTGTCCTGTGAATCTAATACTTGCATGAAGTCTTGTGATAGATTGGAAGATGAAATGCCTCTGGCTCACTTTATCAATAAAGTGAAGAGAAGAAGGCTCGATCCTGCTGCCATCATCAGGGGATGAACTTTCATTTCGTTCAACTTTTCAACATAATGAAAGCAAGGGATCGAGGCTCGAGCCTAATAAATGGTAACTACTGCAAAACCCGCACTAGATATTGTTGAGTATACGTTATTTTTTGTTTGCCGTCTTTTGTAAGGCTGGCAGGCCTGATGTTACACTCATGAGTTTCAGTTCTCAATCAGTTGTATAGGGATACATTTTTGACACACATCTTTTGGTTGGCAAGTGTGTGCAGTGGGGGTGTTAATGTCTATGTTTGTGCCATGCTGTTTTTGGTTATATATTTAGTTTAGGCACTGTCATTTTTTTTAAATAGATGTTTTGGGTTGTAAGAGTAGAAGTGCATTTTCGATGCATTTTTTTCTATGTAATTATTTACAATCGTTCTTCTACCTATTATATGCTCCCTCAGTCCATAAAAACACTTCATAGTTTGACCGGGCATGCATATTTAGGAGATGAAAATAACATTGACTTTACTAAAATGCCCCTTTCATCCGTTTACCATCACCACAGAGCCACAATTTGTTTCCTTCCATCTTCTTCCGTCAAGAACACAGGTCTTAGATGTATTCCAAATCAAACATTCAACAAACACCAAGATCTCAAATGTCAATATGGACACCAGTTTAAAAAATCCTCAAAGGAAAAATCCAAGATCCAAAACCTATCCACTGTAGAGAAGCTCTCGAAATCTAAAATCTAAAATTGAACATCTCAAAATCTAAAACCCAAGATCCCAAAATTAAAAATCTAAAATTGAAGATCTAAAACCTTGTCGATAACCCCAAGCGACTACAATAGCAGTGGTGGTGAAATCCGTCCCGTCTATAATGTTGACTTTGTTCAGATCTGGCGAAGCGAGGCACAATCCTTCCGATATGATGAAGATGGGGCCGTTTTTTCAGATTCGGTGAAGATAGTGCTGCTCCAAAGCTCCCAATCTGTGTCTGTAGGGTGGCATCGAAAATCGCATGCGGTGCGGAAAAGAGAATGACGCCGGTGGAGGAAAGAAGAAAATTAATTGGAATAAGAAAATGAAAGAGAAACTACAATGGAGGAAAGAGATATGGTGGGGCACAATTGCACCCCTGGGTGAATAAGATGGTGAGGATGAAAAAAAAAAGAAAGAGAACGAAGAAGATGGCCACAGTTTGAAGATGTGGATGATAGAAGAGAAAAAGAGAGGGGTAACATTGACCTTCCAATGAAATTTTTTTAGTCAAAAAAGAAATGGAAAGTTTATTTATGGACATCTCAAAGAGGACAGTGAGAAACTTTTTTATGGACGGAGGGAGTACTTCGTTGATAGTACTCCCTTCGTCTTAGAAAACTTTTTATTTTAACTTTTTTAGTCAAATAGTGATAATTTGAGAGTCTGTGACCGTAAATTCTGATATATATATACTAGCATTCTAACCCGTGCGATGCACGGGGTCGACAAAATTTTGTCGATTCTGAATTTTTTTAATGCAATATATTTTCTGGATCAAGTAAATATATTTCTAACACGATTTTTTATCATTGGACAAAAACACATAGGTAGAATAAATAATATTTGAGGAATTGAAAATGTACTCAAAAATGTTTTTTTTAATTTCAAACTTGTTGGCATGAAGAAAAAAAAATTAAGTACTACTTTTCAGCTCTATGAAATAAAGGATAAGATAAATTCATTTACCATTCAACTACCTCGAGCACGGGTGCCAATAGTGCACTATCTTCAACAAAAAGAATACTCCGTATAATAGTTTTTTATGTTCTCCAATAGGTTCAGATAAGTGAAGTTCACTATATTCTTGAGGATTAACTTGTGTTAAAAATCAAGATCTTTAACTATTAGAGCACCAACTTCATGTATTGTGGAGATATTATAATTTCTTGAATCTCTAGTTTTAATAGATATGAAGTCTTACTTCTCAACAGCCTCAATGATCCATTAGAAATAGACTCATTATCCATGAAGTCTTTAGTTTTTCTAAATATCTATGTTAAAACATTATGCTCATCTACCATATTTTTTCAAATCTTTGACCAAACTTTTATCAGTAGTCAAAGAATTATTTTTCCTGCTGTGTGAAACAAATAGAACAATTTGTTTTTATTAGCATGTTAATAATGTTCCATGTGTATTATATTGTCAAACATATGTAAATAATACTTTTATTAAAAGGGTGTACTCAATAAAATATTCGAGATACCTAAAATGAGTTATTTGTTTTCATATCTCGTTTTGTATACCATAAATATACAATCGTGTAAATTTTGGTCCTTCACCATATTGTGACATTAAACATGGTATGTGATGATGAATGTGTCCGCTGAGGGTACATTATTGCTCAACCATTATTGTGAGATGTATCAATATTTCCATTTATAAATGTTAATGAAAACATACAGTTGTATTTATTTAAATTTTTCATGGTAATGAGAACTCTTCACACCAAGACCATAAAATAAATTATAGAGCAAATTAGATGGTTTTCCTTAGAAGAGACAATTAAACTTTTTCTTATATGTAATAAATTGAAAACTTTAGATGTTTTGAATCTTTATTCAATTCATTTGATTCTTTCTTCATAGTTCATGTCATAACAAAGTTTCCTGAAATTCACACAAATGCAAGATTCCCAAAATAGATTGTCTCTGAAGGAAAAATAAAATATGATGTAGGCAGTCTTATATATATATATAGCATTTTACACAACTTACATGTTGCATATATAATCTAAACATATTTTTAATTTTTATTTATCTAAATGCAGGATCATCTAAAATTGATTCCACTAATGTATCTTAAGCATATGAACCTTCTACCTCGATATTTAAATTTAAAATATATCGAGTGTGTCCACCATATCTATTTTCTTACATTGTTTATAATATTTTATACAAAAAGACAATAGTTGTATTATCAAATTCAAAGAAATTAGTAGAATGGGTTGTAAACACAGATCAATTCTCTTCTGTTTCTTATGCACTTAAAAGCGCGATGAAGCGTGTGTATAATTGTTTCGTGGTTGGAAAATTATAGATGATATTTTGGGAAATATGTACTGGAACGTGTTAGCAGAGTATATTCTTTCTCGAACGTGTTCGATGATGCGAGTTTATAGCCGATGATTATTTCCCTCCTTCTGTATTTGTAATAAGCATCATAAAATAAATATTATAATTTTTTATCTAAAAACTTTAAATATTTTTTTTATTATCCACTAATATTTGTTACATTGATGTCGATGGTTCAATGAATAAATAAGAAAGAATATAACTTGCTTATATTATTTTTACATAGATGTCAAAATAATTAGCACATTTTATATTTTTTAAGAATTAAATATAAAAGTAATTACATTTATAACAATTAATAATATACCATAAATATTTCGATTAGGAACACCAATTAATATCTAATTTTTTACACATAAATACTCACTTACCAAGTCTTGATCATTTTACAAAGTTATAAATGGAAAATTATAATTTTTGTTACATGTAAATTTTTACAAAGCTATACATGAAAAACAATAACTTTAAAATGGAAAATACTAATTTTAAAATGGAACATACTTTTTATTTGATTTAGAATTATTTATATATACGGAATAAAATTAATTCTCTATTAAATAAGCATGTCCGTAAAAATCCATTTCATTTTGTATATTTGTTTCTTTTTTTTAAATAATTAGAAAATCTCTCCAATTAGAATTAATTCAAAGCAAAAAATAAAATGTAATTTCATTTAGTCCTACCAATATATCCGTTCTTAAAGTAAATTTATTTGTTTTGATTACAGTTTTTGAATAGGTGTTTTTTTTAAATTTCAAAATATACTATTTAATTTAAATATTTTCCAATAATGAATGAAAATATAAAAGTTTTTAAACGCGATTATACGGAGAAATTTGTGTATAACAAATATGAAATTTAATTTCCGCATAATAAGTTTTTTTGTTAACTTTTTTTTAAAACATTACTTGCTAACATGACATGCTGATATGTCAAAAAAGTTGTCTAATAAGCACGCCACATGTCACAATTCTAGAAGCCCAACCCGTTTGAAATATTGAGGAAGTTGATTTTGATGACGTGGCTAATGAAGTGTCAAAAAAAGTTCCAGTCAGCACGCCAAATGTCGCAATTCTGAGAGTTCAACTCTCAAATATATATATATATATATATATATATATATATATATATATATATATATATATATATATATATATATATAGTAAATTCAATATTATTAGGTTCATCTTCAGATATAATTTTGATATATCAAATTTTTCTAACATTTATTTATTCAAGTTATATTTAATTTATAGTTAAAGATTGTCGTTGTTTGACCAAAAAAGTCAAAACATAAAAGATTTCTTAGAACAGGAAATAGTTATTATCAAGATTGATATTGGTCTACTCGGCTAGTCGGCTCGGCTTTGCAGGCATATATTATCACAAACTTCATTCATGTTTATTTTGGGCTCTTAAAATTGTAGGAGCAACCTCTCAAAATGAGGGGACTTGTGCGGAGCAAGTAATGGTACTTGAGCCATCATTATTTCTCTCGGCAATCTTGTTGGATCGGGGCATGGAGCACTTGAAATAGGTGATTTCACCTCTTGCTTTAAGTTACTCCGTTCAATTTTCTAGAGTAACTTTTTAACTTGAAGCCAATGATGGTTTTCTTTAGGGCAAATACTTTGTTAGACTTTAGGTTTATCTTAATTTTGTGGAACTTCTTTCAAATGTTTGACATTTTGTCATGTTGATGAGTTTTTTCAAGATTTTGAATCCATCAAATTAAATTTATGTGAGTATGTTTAGATGTGGAACTAAGGACCATCAAAACACTACTCTCTCTTTAGAGGCTAGTTCTTTTCCGTTCTTGTGTTCAAAACTAGGATGGACATAGTTTTGAGTATGCCTTTCCATGAGAAGGGTTTGAGCCGGAATACGGTAATCCATACCCATTAACTATTATGTGTTCCCACCTCGTACTTGTTTAACCAATGACTTGATCTTATAACTTAAATTTATACTCATTAAGTCTCGATACGGGATCGAGTATATCCGTGATAGAACTTGATGAGATAATACTCACTTCGGTCCCTATGAGTGAACTCACAAGTCAATTTGGTCCTTATAAGTTTGGTTAAGTCGAGTTAGTCTCTTTAACTAGAAAATTTGAATCAAATTAGTCTTTCAGATGAAATTTATCAGTTAAAATTATGAGATGTCACACTAATTGATGCAAGAACAATGACCCAATGTATTAGTTTTTGTGCAAATTAACGTGCTAATTTAGAATTTTAGTAGATATACTAATTTGATTCACATTTTTAGTTACATGGACTAATTTGACTCAACCAAATTTACAGGGCCCAAATTAACTTGTGGGTGAACTTACAAGGACAAAATTGACTCGTGATTTTTTTTAAATTTTTTGCCTTACTTTGACTAACTATATATACAAAAATATACAATGACTTGAAATATAAAAATTACCATATCATAATGTTTGTATTAGAAAATACTTACTCTCTCTACCCCGGAGTGTTAGTCCTGTTTTGACTTCTTACAGTTAATCATAACCAACATTTAACCTATAGTTAAATACAAATTATATGATATAATTAGATAAAATAGTATGTTGAAAATATTTTACATGATAAATCTAATAAAAGTAATTTTGTATCAATATCTAATATCAATATCATTTAATTATATTCAAAGTTTGTCAACTTTGATTACAAAAAATCAATACCGGACAATCACATGGGGACATAGGTAGTACAATATACTCCTCCTGCCCGAAATAAAATTACTACTTCCGTTTGAGAGTATTTTTTTAGTTTTGATACAAACAAAATAGACAAATTTTAATCATAAATTAAATAAAATTGATATTAATTATTCATAAAAAAAATAATCTTATTAGATTCATCTTGTGAATTATTTTCAAAATACAGAGGATTATTTTTTAAATTAATTTACCATTTAATTTTTTATTTACATATAGGTCAATGGTTATTTCTAGTTGACTCCAAAAAGTCCAAATTGGACAATACTTTAGGACAGAGGGAATATATATTAAAAAAATTTATAAAACAAGAAGTGACTTTACTATTTTATTTTAACAAATGATTAACAAAAATAAGTACAAAAAGAAGAAAAAATTTAACCGGTGAGTAATGGAGTATGCCAATTAATTCAAGACTAGGGGAGTATCATTTTAAATTATTTTTTGCTAATACGGTATATTTTAAGAGATATTGCGGGTCAAATGTTCGACACGGAAAACGAACCCCCGAAAATTAAAAATGTATGGAGGGAGTACCCATTATGAAGTTAGAGCTAATGAAGTTATCTCAAAACCAATTCTCATCTTTTCTTTTTGAACAATGCTAGGTTCACAAACAGGATGTTCACAAACTTCACAAATTTACTATTTATGGTTTAAATTTTCATTTTAAAATTATTTTAGACTATTTAATTTTTTTATTGAAGTTCACAAATAGTAAATTTGTGAAGTTTGTGACCCTTGTGTTTGTGAACTAAGTATTTCCCTTTCTTTTTTGTTTGTCCCAAAATAAAGTTTTCAATTCTTTTGAGGTAATCAATGAATGATTCAGATTACTTTATTTCTTTTCTACATAAATCTCAACTACACAATTTATTTTTACTTAACATCATGAAAAAAATACTTTAAACCGCAGAAAATAATTTTTAGTTTAATTCAAAAAACATTAGTCTAAACAAGAAAATCTCATTAGATGAGTAAAAAGACTAGATAAATTGGTCCATTGAAAAGACCAATACTATTTAAGACCAGATCGGTTCAATCTTTTTTCATAAACATTAAAAACTAATCCTGTCTTCATAAAAAATAGAGATTTCAGGATAAGGATCCGGTTAGGACTGGTCCAAGTCTGGCATGGTCTTTATATTTCAAAGGTATTGCAACTCTATCTAGTCTCAATATGGTATCTGTTCCGTCTTTAAAAAAACACTTGGTCCGAGACTAGTAGTGTATTTTACCAAAATTCAAAGATCAAATGAGACTACCAATACAAGACCGGGCAGGTCTCAAGGACCACCACTTTGGTCTAATATTTCCTAAACCAAATTCTAATATATCCCCATCTTTTTTTTTTGTTTAAGTCCTAATCATGTTGCTCATGTGTACATCATTTATATTACTCCGTATATTGGTGGACTAAAGTTAATGCTTTGGCATGAATTTTTCTTAAGAAAAAAAAAACAAATTATTGGGTAGAACCTTGTGGGGAGTGGTGGGGCTGAATTTATGGTTTTGGTAGTTTTTTTCTCTCCGAAACTTTGGATCTTTGAATGTTTCACCAGTACAACAACTACCTAAAGAATGAAATGGTCACATGAAACCAAGGGGATAAACTAATGTTTTTTTAATAGCCAGCCTTCTAACGCCAAGAAGTGAAAATTAAAAAGAAAGCCACTTATTTACTTTCCATTGAAAGCATAGCATATTAGTGTTCTTTGTTTGGTTTTGTTGTTTCTTGGTTGTGGTGTGTGATTTTCAGGGAATTAAAATGTCAGATAGAGAGGACGACGTGAGTTCTGAAGTTTCATCGGTGGGCGATGTTCACGACGGTCATCTTCGGATGCGCGCCGCTTCGCCGGAGAGCGATTCTCGTGGGACCAAACGCACTCCGGGTTCGCCGGAAAAGGGTCGCCTTTTCAGCCGCCAAAAGCCCGTCCATGCCGCTCTCGGCGGAGGAAAATGTATGTACCCACCCTTTCCCTTCTTACCTTAATACTCCCTCTAAAAGAACTTTTTTCTTTCTTTTCTGCATAAATTTCTGTATTTTTTTCTTAAATGCCGTGAAAGAATAAGATATAATTTCTTCCGGGAACAGAGGGAAGAAATTCGTGTGATGTCATCATCACCATCAACGTTACTCTATAAATACATCAAACGTTCAACTGCTAGAAAGTTTAACCCGGGCTTAACTTTTTTTAACCAGCCCGGGCATAACTTAGTTGGTTGAAAGGGTCAAAAGGTGTAATGACAGTTTGACTCCTGAGAATGATGAAAAATGATCATGCATAGTATGAAATCATTTTTGCACGTACCAAAAACAAATCTCATTCTCTATTTATCAGTGGATTAAAGTTCAATTTACCTCCTCCAAGCTATTGTCGAGCCCAATGGGGTTTATTCTTTTCTCTTTCTTTTGGGTCAAACATATAGCTGCTGATATTATATTGTGGAGGAACAAGAGGATATCAGGAGGGGGCCTAGCTGGAGCAACAGTCATATGGCTTCTGTTTGAGTGGATAGGCTACCATGTTCTTACTTTTCTTTGCCACTCTCTTATACTTACATTGGCAATCATGTTTCTTTGGTCCAACCTCTCATCCTTTGTCAACAAGTAAGCCATTCTAACATCCTAGCTCATTGAAAACAACACAAAACTATCACCATTGTGATTTATTTGCAATCTTGGTTTTCTACTTCTCTTTGAATACATAAAGAACTTTGCAAAACCGTACCGTATTTGTTTGTTGGCAAGGACCCCACCGGAGTATCCTGAGCTGGTGTTGCCGGAGGATATGTGCAGGCGAGCAGCACTCTACGTGAGAGATCAGTGCCATTGGGCAATTGGTCTTTTCCGGGAAGTGGCTTCAGGGAAGGACTTGAAGAAATTCCTTTACGTATGGAACTTCTTCTTTTTCACCCTTTGTATCGTCTTGTTTATATGCACACAGCTGACAATTGTAGAAAACTTTTGTATGTGTTTAAACTATAGGCAATTATCGGCTTGTGGGTTGTTTCTGCCATTGGCAGCTGGTTCGACTTTCTCACCCTAGTATACATCGGTGAGTTTCTCTTCTTTTTCTTCTTATATTATCGTATGGTAATAAAAGTACCGCTACGATGACATCACCCATGGGGCACCACTAGTCTGTCATAGACACACACGGACAGTAATTGACTGATTGTATCTATGTACTCTACTTTCGTATCAGAAACCAAAAGAAATGTGGATTATTTTTTTGGGTGAGATAAATAACTAATGAAGTAATGAACTACCTTATAATAAAAAGAAAGGAGGGCTAAAATCCATACATAGTGGAAGAAACTAGGGCTTTTTTGGGAAGGAAAAAAGCATTTCTTTTTCCATTTTGGTGATATGGCTGAGTGGTAAGGCGTCATAACTAGGCAACTGATATCTTTGTCTGTGTTAACTGGGCAGTATTTGTTATGCTGTTGACTGTGCCTATATTCTATGAAAAGCATGAAGATCAAGTTGACGCTTATGCAGACAAAGCGAAGAAAGAATTAAAGAGACAGTACAGCCAATTGGATGAAAAGGTTCTTCAGAAACTACCCAAGGTTCATTTTGGTAAAGACACCAAGGAGCACTGATCCAACTTGTCTTCAATATAATTCATTTCTCATGCCAGTATAATCCTCTATTTCTTTTCTTTAAAGTGTCGTTAATTTGCCATTCTCACATTCTCTTTACACTTGAGTTACTTTAGTTACTTTGATTGTAAGGAGTTACCCATTCGACCGTTAGAAACTAGCAATGTTAGTAGAGAAATAACAAAGTCGACCTAATCATTTTAACTCATTCAAAAAGATGATTTAATGGAAGTTTAAAAAGCTTGCAGAAATATGACTACAACTACACCAAAGTCGAAACAGATTCCAATTCATTAATACAAAGCTAGATACACATTTTACCTCTTCAGATATACTAGAGGTTGGGCTTCTGAAATTTTGTCAACTCCCAAAACTAACAATTGTTCACCAGCTTTGCCAACATAAAAAATTTTGGAAGAAGTGATTCATACCTTCTGCGTATGAGATCCTGGCAGCAAGAATGGCTCCCACCATCCAAACTTATACTTGGGGTATGGTGCGGTCCAAATCTCCGGTTTCTCAAACTCAAGTTTAGTAGGCGTAGAAGCCAAGGCTTCTTCTACACTATCAGCCTCAAAACAATCTTGTAAAACTCTGTCTAATCTTAGTTTCATGAACCTGCAAATACAGTCAAAACAGTGTATGAGATAAATTACATTTCACTGCATCTAAGGGTATGCTTGGATCTCGGAAAATGCTGCAGTGAGGAACATAAATGTTATACAATTACTTTGTTTATGCCTAATTTCATTTTCATTTGCTCCAACATTATCTTTCTTTCTATCATCCCCAGTGTTCTACTTCCTATTTTTTCCATAGTACTTAAAAAGATCCAAACTGAGCCAAAAAGTAGGGCAGATCCCAATAAATATCAAAAGGTGTTCTTCCATTCGAACTTGTTTTAATGAAATTTGGAAAGATGATTGTTACTTGATCCAAGAGCCATTGGTAGAAACTAGAGCCACCGCAGGTCTCTTTAGTCTCTTAGTAATGTCGGGGAATTTGTCCAAGAACTTGGGCTCAATCACAAGCCAGAAATCTTGTTCCTTTTGACGCTCTCCATAATGCCTCATACGCTCCGATAATTGCTCCTGAAAATGCTCCTCCTCATCCAGCATGAATTTTGCATTTGCAACCAGATAATAATACTTTTTCCTTTCTGTTCCTTGCTGTCAATAAAAAATCCACAATCCGGTTTTCAGTCAATAAATAAATATATAAAAATGAACAAGTAGTTATATTACACATCCAACAAATGAGCATTTCAGAACTGAATATGAGCTTTGTTAGCCGCTAGGGTTGGTACATTGAACGTCGGAAAATGAGCATTTTAAAGGCAAAATGAGCCTTCCCAACAACCAAATGAGCTTTTTTTACAAGAGAAATGAGCACAATAATACAAACACAACAAAATGTCTAAGAGACTAAAAAGACCAGCCGTGGACTCATTTGGAACCATAATGCTCATGTTGTCCAAAAAAACTACAAAAATATCACAGGTTGTTCATATTTCCATTCTGTTTCCAAGATTGATTCCTATAAGAATTTCAAATCATACAAAAAGGAAAACCCTAACTTGATTCAAACCCTAGCAAAAAAAATCTAACAGAGATTTCATTTTATCAAAATAAAGAAGAAACCCAGCTATCTTGTAAATAAAAGGGGCGAACCTTTTCTACAGTAGGGGAGGATTCGACAGCGGCTACAGCGGTTTTCACATAATTTCTTGAGTGCTTTAGCAAAACGCGCTGCAGAGCAGACGATGGAATGGACCGAAGCCCATAGAGCGAAGAAGAGAGCTTGCCAGATTTGTGTGCCGGAAATTCCTTGACGGGACCGGCGGAGAAAGAGCCTAGGTTCAGAGCCGTTGAAGCTAGCATTGCTGCGAAGTTTCAGTGTGAAAGGAGATTCGCTATGGCGTTTGGTGTTGTTTTAAGCCTGTAGAGTAAAAGGCTAATGAAAAGGTGATAGATGGCGATGGCGCAAGGAAACTGTGGGCGAAAGAGCCAACCGTATCTCCTTCCTTCTCCTTATCCGGTCACCCTTTGAAAAACAAAAAGAAATGTTCTAAATGATTAAAAAATAAAAACTTCTACAAATAAATAGTAAGATTATGAAATTTGTAAGTATTTTGTGTTAGCATACTTTTTTGCAAAATGGAAAAAGTTTGAGAGTGTTATGTAAGCATCATATTGTATTGACTACGTGCGCCTCTCTTCGCATAAAAAAGCCGATCAACTCCCTCCTCTGGAATACTCTTCTGACTCCTCAGTCACCCCGCCCTACAAGTGTTTCTCTTTACTTTTGTACTAGTACATATTTCCTCTCATGGATGCATTAAATTTGTTTTATTTTCTCTCATCTCACATACAGTTTAACCAGCTACAATCTCAAACCTTTTAAAACTTGAATTTTTCGAACTTGATATCTTGAAAAAATGCTTCCTCACGTGGACTTTAATTTAGATGCCAAAATTCACCGTACGACAAAGAATTTGAGAGATACAATTTGAGAAAGATATGATGCTTCCGTTCAAGATAGGAAAAAGGTCATGATATCTCTCTGTCATCACCTCCATGAGGATATGAAGAGGGAATACCTCACTGTTGATAATCGTTATGAATCATAGAATAACATTCAAGAGCGCTTTGACTACCAGAAATTGGTCTAACTACCAAAAACTCGATATGAGTGGCTCCACCTAAGACTACAAGTATACAAGATTATATATACATATGTCCCTGATTACTATTCTACACTATTTAGCGTCACCTCTATTATGAAGTTATATATGCAGGGAGCCAGTGACATGTAAAAATTTGCTTGAAAAGACTCTTTCCAGTTTCATACATTTAACATGCTTTTGTCGAGCAATACAGAGAATGTGTAGTGGGCTCGTCAAGTACTCTAATTTAATAGCATGCATGTTATTTGGAAAACAAAATAAAGATCTCTTAGTGCAAAATCATGAAACACGACCAACTCGTACAGGCCCGTTTCCTGAAGTGAATATGGCAACTACTCAGAGTGTTAAAGAGAGACAAAGGTCGTGGTCTTAGTAGAGGTCGTGGTCGTGGATGGAACAACACATGGCAACAAGATTTTTTTAATCCTAAGAATTCTAAGGGGTAAAGTGAATGACGACACCGAAGCGATAGACCTAAGGAAGACCAGAATGTCTTATGCTATAAGTGTGGCATGACCAACCACTAGCCCTGCACATGGCGCACTCCTAAGAATTTTGATGAATCCATATGGGTGGAAATTATTATGAATCCATGCTTAAAATTTGTTTGAATTCATGAAGAATTTAGAAATTCACAAGCTGCTTATCACTAAGGCAAATAAAATAGGCTATCGCCCATATAACAAAAAATTGATACTGGGTACCCCTAGTTTTGTGATAAGAACTCGCAGGTCCCATTATTTTTCAAAATATACTTCGAGGTACCTTAAAATATTAGAAAAATGACTTCGGGGTGACAATCCGTCTCTTTCCCCGTTAATACCCTTCTCCGTTATCTTTCTTCTTATCTATCTTCTTCTTCTTCTTTTTCTTCTTCTTCTTCTTCTTCTTCTTCTTCTTCTTCTTCTTCTTCTTCTTCTTCTTCTTCTTCTTCTTCTTCTTCTCCTCCTCCTCCTCCTCCTCCTCCTCCTTCTTCTTCTTCTTCTTCTTCTTCTTATTCTTCTTTTCCTCCTCCTCCTTTGCCTTCCGAAGTGATCCTCCACCCCACCTCCTCTTTTTTCTTCTTTAATTTTACTTTTTGTTTTGGATTCTTTTTTCTTTTTCTTCCATTATACTTATTATTATTTGTTATTAATTATTATAATTACTTCGTATTTGTTAAGGAATGTAGTAAGGTTTGTTGTTAACGAGCTCTTTCTTGTTGGGCTCGTAATTAGGTCTTGGTCTTGTAGCTATTATAAATAGCGGATTTATGTGTAATCAAATCATCAAGTTCAGTTCTAATTATATTTCTACATGGTATCAGAGCCAAATCTTAGAAAGCCTAAACCCTAGTTTGTTGTAGTCTAGCTTCCGCCGTTGCCGCCGTCGCCTATGATTTGCCTGGCGACGGCAGCGTCACTGCCTGTTCTTGTTTCCACTGTCCAAAATTCAACATCTTTCTCTCAATAGTTCAATTTTACTTGTCCAGCCACAAAAAAAAAAAACTGGTCGTAATCAATTTCTTGCTTAATTTTTGTTCAACATCGTTCAACAAATTGGGCACTACCAGTCTCAGTCGTCGTCTCTGAATAGCCATCGTGCAGACACTGGAGGTCGGATCTTCTGGTAGTGTGTAGATCCAAGTTCTTTAAAGTCTACCGATCTGCCGCGTCGCTCAAGAATTGTTCGGCCAAAGACTTGGATCGATCAATTTCACACCAGGAAGTTCCCGATCACAGAAACCTTCGTCTCGATCGTAGGTCTTCTCCCGATCTCATCCCGTTTTGTCCGGAACCGTCTCTATCCCGTTTCCTTCGCTCAATTCCGTTACCGCCGTCACTTGTAGTTTGTCCGGCGGTGGCGGCGGCATCCGCAAGTTTGTCCAGCGACGGAGAGTTCATGGTTGTACTGGGTAAGCCTCAAATTTGGTCCGCAAGTTACAACCACAAATTAAATAGGGTGGGCCACTGCAATTGTCTCGTGGCTCTATTTGTTGGGTTTAATCTGGTGGCATGAAGTTCCTCTCAAAGTTGGTTACTAGTTCTATAGTGATTAATGGATTGGTTTGCTCGTACTCCACGGAAGAAGATTTTCATATTTGGACCGAGCCATTTTGTTGACGTTTTGATGACATTGTTTTTGGTTGTTATTTGGTATGTTCAAGTTCAACCAGCTGTATGTTCGGCATGTATGTTTGTGAGGTTGGTCGCATAGTCGCGCCTTAGTCCGACATATCAATTTGTGAGGTTGGTCGCATAGTCGCGCCTCAGTCCGGCAACACAGCCTCCAAGTTTGGGATGCTTGTTAGTCGTCTCCGTGTCACCGCGTGAGAGCCATTTGTCATCAAAATTTTGTTGTTCGTTTGCAGGGCCGGTCACCTTCTTTCGTTGTTGTCACAGCAGATCAAGTTCAAGTTGTTTATCAATTTTTTTTAGTCTTAGTTTTGTTTTAATGGTCCAAGTTGTGCATTCGTTAACCTCATGCTCAACTTGAGGGGGAGTGTTAAGGAATGTAGTAGGGTTTGTTGTTAACGAGCTCTTTCTTGTTGGGCTCGTAATTAGGTCTTGGTCTTGTAGCTATTATAAATAGCGGATTTATGTGTAATCAAATCATCAAGTTCAGTTCTAATTATATTTCTACAGTATTAATTATGATTTTCTTATTCTATTATTATTAATTATTTTATTTATTATTATTACTATTATTATTTAAAATTAATTACTACTTTTACTACTCTTTTCTACAAAAAATCAGTAATTGTTTTTAGAAAAACAGCACTTATTATACAAAACACTTATTATTAGTGCTATTATTTATTTAATGCAATTAATAAGTAATTTTACTTCTGTAATTTTTATAAAAATAATAGTACTTATTATTATTACTTCATACTCCGTATTAAATATTCTCTCCGTCCCAAAAAGATTTACACGTTTTGACTAAAGTTGAAATTAAGGAAGAGATAATTTTGTGTTGACTTTCCAAAAATACCCTTGATACTAGGTATGAAACAATAAAAAACAGTTCTAAATTTTATATTATTATGAATTACGACGTATGATTTATAACCAAGTGAATAAATAATTTTAATTTTATAAACTATACATAAATATATTACTAAAAGTAATTTTCAATTAAAGCTTTAGAGTAGTAAAACTACTAAAAAAGTTAGATTAGTCAAACTACTAATTAAATAAAATAATAATAATAATAATAAAGATTATAATAATAACAAATAATAAAATAATAATTAATAATAATAATAATATAATAGAAGAAAAAGAAGAAGAAAAAAGGGGAGGGATGGGAGATTGATTGGATGGGAAGGAGTAGAAGAAGAAGAAGAAGGAAAAAAAGAAGAAGAAAGAAGAAAGGAGGATTAGATGAAAAGAGGATGAAGAAATGAAGAAGGAGAACAAGATAACGGAAAAGGAAACATTGACGGACACATGGACGGATTGTCACCCGGGAGTCACTTTTTGAATATTTTAAGGTACCCCGGAGTATATTTTGAAAAATAATGGGACCTCCGAGTCTTTATCCCAAAATAGGGGGTACCTAGCAGCAATTTTTTGCCCATATAAAATCATCAATGCAACACAAAAGGGGTTATGTATATATTTTCTAGAATAATTTTGATAAAATCACTTCACAAAATTGCTAGAACAATAAAATAAAATTGCCTGAGCTGGTATTATTTGGAATATATTATGCAGCAACACTAAAAATAACAAAGTCTTATCCCGTTAGGTAGGGTCAGCTATATGAATCAAACGATGCCATTGTACGTCATTTATGACATAGATTAGCTCCCTATCAATTTATAAAACTGGACACCATTTTTAACAAAATGCTCCACAGAATCTCATAGAGATCGTTTTACTAAATGAAAGCATGGGAAGCTAGCTAATAAATTCAAATCATCATTGAATGTTGGCTAGAGCACTAAAGCTCAAATCAATTTACTTCCCAATTTCACGAGAAAGGTGAAAATAAATTGCTAGAAGCTAGAAAAATGTCCATTATGAATGCATCTCATAGATCCTCACAAAAATTCTATTGAACATTCAAATTGTTATGAAATACGGAGTATGTATTTTTCTCTCATGTTAGACAAATATCCAAAGGGAAGTGTTGTGTAACTATCATATTGTATGGTTATTTACTGGCCCACACTTTAGGCACATATATATAGGTTTCTCTTCTTGAGCTAGATCTACTCTTATATAAACCCTCTCTCATTGTATTATGCACATCTTCAGATAGAAAATCAGAGAAAAATTACATTGAAAAAATTAATAAAATATAAACACAGAAATATTGAAAAATTTATGCTAATCCTCTCAGATTTTACCGCTATACAATATATTACCTACTAAATTTCGCATTTATACTCTAGTCTAGGTCAGTTGACATCGGACTTAATTACGTGAAAGTATTTTGGTTGATATAGTATTTAAACAATGACAACACATATAAAGTAATATAACTACATTGGATATCATTTCAATTTTTTGAATAACTTAATAAATGTATATAATTTTTTAAAAGACGGATGCTTTTACTATGTTTTTTACTATGGGCATGTTTCGAAATAGCACTATCGATTAGCGTTAGCGTTTTGAAAAGGCTATCTACGAGCAGCGTTTAGCGTTAGCATTTTCAAAGTAATCTGCACCGTTAAAATTTTATCTAAAACACTAACGCTAATCTCTAAAGCTATTCCCAAACATAGCCTATGTTCACTTAGGTGTCTTTATTAGATTATTAAAAGAAACCCAAATAATGTCCAATTTAGTTTTATTACTTTAGAGTGTCGCCTACTCAATATGTTCAATGTCACGTAAGCTAAAATAATTTCACTTAATTAAGTACAAAGATTATCGAGCTAGGTTAGAGTAATGATGTAAAATTCGATGATTTTTCAAAGTATTGGCGTGTAAATGAAAACTTGGGAGTATCATTGAATTGTATATTCGTCTAAAACTAGGTGTATTGGTGTGAATTTTTTCTAAACACATGTATGGAATTGTCAGTATTTTTAGTGTAAAAAATGGTATTTGTGGTATAGTAAATGTGCACCATTGAGCTTTCTCCTCTAAAAATTGACTTCATTTACCCTCTTTGTTCGACATACTACAACACTTCATTGAGATCGCTTTATACCATTTTTTACAAATTGAATTGTTTTTTACTAATATACTCCTCATATCATATATTTTAACCTATTTTCCATGTGAGTTAAATTGGAAATAAATTCTATCAATCATAGTCACTAGATATGCACAATTTTCAATCTTGTAAAGCTGATGAATTTGATATGAAGAAAGAAACTTTATTCTGAGATGTCTCATTAAGCATACATCATCACTTTGATCAGATACAGAATGAGCCTATTTATACACCATAGCTAACTACTAACAGAAATAACAAACTTGGAGTAACAACCGAAACAGACTCAACTAACTGCTAACCACCAAACTAACTTCCACATATCTCTACAAATCTTTTTTTATTTTTCTCTTCAAATGGATATAGTTTTCTAAGAAATGTTAGGTGAAATGTATGAGAAGTGCTAATCGCAAAAAAAAAATTCTAATTGCATGTTAAACGTGTTCGTAACAAGTATGGAGTATTTTACAAGTGGAGTTCTCTTAAATTTGGTGTAATTTTTTTCTAATGGTTCCCCAATAGGGAGGATTGACTTCTCATGCAAAAAAGTTTAGGAAAACCTCAAAACTCACCATTAGAAAAAAAACCAAGATGTAAAAATTCTTCACCATGCTAAGAACTAGTAGCCCTTTACAAAATAAATAAAGCTGGGAATATATTTAAAATGATGTACCCTATTAGTACACCAGACAAACACAAAAACCTTGTGTTTGTTTGTGATTATCATGAGATTCATGACCCTCAAATTTCACACGATACTCTGAATAAGATAGACCCAATACTTATCCCAAAATTAAAAGAAAACCTAATTTAGTTTCATAGGTATTACTCAGTAAAACATAAAAAGCATAATGATAAATTTTGCTTAAAGAAGACAGAAATATTGTAAAATATAGAAAATTTCATATTTGTATAAAGTTTTCACAAACACAAACACAAAAAAAATATTTAAGTGTTCGTATATCATAGTGTAGAGTGTCATCGTTGGAGGGATTAACAAAGACACCGTATAGGAAAGGTTTATATATTCTACAGAGTAACACGCTACTCATGTGCAGGTTTGACCATATTGAATCTAGCACGTTAAACTTTTTTTTTTTGAGAATAAAAAATTGGGTGATGATAAGTTACAAACCTGTTACCACTGCTATGTCAAATAACAAATTCAACCAAAAATTCAGATTTGTGGTTCTAGGCAAAAATATTCTTTCCATTTTTTTTTTGTCCATCCAGAAATATTCTTCTCATTTCCTTTTTTAATCTACTTTTTAAGGATAAATTTCAATAATATCCTTCTATTTTACGACTAAACTACTTCTTTACTGCTTATTTAATAAGAAAAGAAGCTTTAAAAGTTTATAGTACGTGAAATATTTGAAATTTTGACACTTTTTTATTACTCATTAATAAGCGTGTCAAGTCAACACGTGATGAATATTTCGAGGCGAGGGAATAATTGAGAGGAAGGTATGAATGTCATTAGTCAAATAGAGGGAGTCATCATACTAAACAATGGATGGTCGGGGAGACATCACGAGTGGATGCGGAGTAAGACATCGCAGCGGGCGTTCTTTCCAACAGAATAAAATCCTTTACCTTCGATATTGTACCAAATATGATGAAAAACTTGAGCAAAGCAGAGGTTAAGGTTCACTCCCTTTCAAGAAAATAGAAGAACTACATAAAAAAGTACGAAGCAATCGTAGTCTCATTAGGTTTTTTGCATTTTGGTGAGAATGCAAGTGCCGCATTTTCACCAAAACGCTTATAACGAGCCAAACACGGCCCCATAAATTAAGAGTAAAAAATTAAAGGTGGCAAGACTGGCAACACCCAATTATTTATATACCTTCTAATGGCCATGTAGCATTTCC
The DNA here is from genome assembly GCA_900332095.2 of Cuscuta campestris. Taxonomy (NCBI): domain Eukaryota; kingdom Viridiplantae; phylum Streptophyta; class Magnoliopsida; order Solanales; family Convolvulaceae; genus Cuscuta; species Cuscuta campestris. Next base: position 196,671 of record OOIL02001568.1, on the reverse strand, counting down.
TCCAGCCCGAGATCTACGCCCATCTTGCGATTAATAGAGTTTGATCCATTCTGGGGCAACATGCACTTCTTCTGCAGCTCCACAAACCTCTGAATGTCGAAATTCTGCCTCTTGATGAGCTTCCTTCGTCTAGAGAGGAAGAGCCTCTTCAGCATATCTTGGTAAGTTGGGTCCCTTGAAGTGAACAGGAAGTAGGCATACCCTATGACTATCCCAGTTGTGGTGGTGAAGAATGCTATTGGTTCCATAACGTCCCAAGAGAACTCCCAAAACGTTAGGCGAAAGAAGAGGCTAACCAGAAGAATGCCAGCCCCCAAGCCTGTCCACAAAATGAAGCGCACCTGTCGGTGCGCAAGCTTGTCGATTTGCTCCATTGTTTCCTGCAGTTTGTTCAGCTCATCTGTAGAGGGATCATCTTCCGGTAAAAGTGCAATCGGCATTGCCTTCCTAACTAGATCGACAACCTGAAGATGTATAAACAAAATTAATAAATGCAGAATTCACTTCTTATGAGAAACTAATAACCAGGGAAAGCTTATGAAGGAAATTGAAATGTCCGTTTGCTTATGCTAACAGAGAACATACAGAATTGAATTCATCCCAACACATTGATGGCAAGTTTGGTTCAAAGGATAAAGTATAAGGCATATAAGAATCATCCCAACACAATGATGGTAAGTTTGGTTAGGGGTAAACTTATGTGCTTCATGGATTAACCTCGTTTTTAAATCAATTTTATGACAACCTAGGCTCAATTTACCTCTGGCAACCCAAATTTGAAGAACCTTTGAATTGGAGAACCAAGGTTGACTTTAATGAGTTGGACAACCTAGGCTCAATTTACCTAGACTCATGCCCAATGGTTTACTCCCTTCCTAGATGTTACATAACATCTTTAAGTATAGCCGTATTAACGAAGACTGTGGGTGGATATTACTTCCTCTATCTCAAAACTAAAGTCTATTTCACTATTTACCAGTCAAACACTTTTTTCTTTATCCACTTAATTTCATTAATCATTCGTTAAAATAATATAGTTATATCAACTCTTATTTTATAGAGCATTTGATGTGGTTTTTAAATATATAAATTTTAAATTATTTGATTTGAAAATGAGTTTAGTCAACCATCCTAGTAACCCAAAACCCGACTTTAGTTTTGAAACAAGAGGGAGGGAGTACACAATTGTTTTTACTCCCTTATTCATCATTGACTACCACCCAATTCACCCTCTATTATGTAACACTGCCAAATGAATTACACATATTCAGCATTACCAGAGACATTGAGACACACATGTCTGTAGATAATGCAGACTTTCCACTAAACATTGAGGGACCCAACCAAAATCACCAGTACAATTTGTTAATGTTGAAGATCCTAATCCTTCTTCCTTTCTCTCTCTCTCTCTCTCTCACTCAATTTGCAGATTTGATACTCCGGGCATTAATATGAACAGAAAATCTTACACAAAAAAAGGATCAAACAATTGAGTGACAGATACGGAGTAATTTAATACCTTATCAGGATGAAGATAAACCTTATCACGGAACAGCAAGACGACTCCGGCTTCATCCAGAACACGGGAAAATGCCTCCGCCTCACGGCGGGACTTGGCGACGCCCATGGCCTGACACTCTTCCAGAAGCTTCGAGTAGGGAATCACCTCCTTGTTCTCCAAACCTAGATTACTCTTCAGCGCCTCCACATTAACCAATCTCATCAGCCTTCTGGCCTCCGCCACCGATATCACCTCTCCGTTCCCTTCTCCACTACCATTATCATCAGATCCTCCGCCTGCCGCGGCGGAGCCACTGCAATATCGCGATCCAGACAGTTTCTCCCCGAGGAAACAGCCGTAGCCACTGTTACTGTCCCCATCCAAACGCCTGCTCGGCCATTTGCTCAATTTCGGAGCCGCCGGCCCGCTCCGTGCGGCGCTTTGCCGCAACAAATTAAACGATATCCTCCACATTCGGTTAGGAAGCTTGAAAGGAGAAAGTGGAAGACAGCAGTATATCAAAGAGAATTACTCGTCAGGTATCATAGTAGAACTTACTGCGGTACAAGCCTTCGAAATGGTTGCGCTTCATTGACACGACGGGGAACGCGGCGTTCGGCGGCGGAACCCGGTGGTGGTGCAAAGTTCGTTTTAGGTTTCGAATAAGATGCGCGTGGAAGGGAGAATGGAGAGAGAGAGAGAGAGGATTGCGATAATGACGGGCCCGTTAAAGTCCCGTTTAAATTTTAAACGGGGTTCGGGATCGCCAGTGATACCCCGCGAAATGCTTGCGTGCGAGTACGACTGGGTCGACGGGGGCTTTGGAAACGGTTTCTGTAACGGTACATGTTTTGGCACCCGTTGGATTGGAAAGAGGAAGTCTAATGGGCCATCTTTGACCATTTTTGTAGGATTACAAAAATCACACACATAATTAAGGTAACACTTTTTGTTTTTGAATCACTTTCAAATTATAAATATCATAAAATATTGTTTTTTCTAATACCATTAAAATAGGTGGAAATTGAAGGGCACTCTTCACTCTTAACATTTAAGTTGTAAAATTATACCCTTGTGCTCATACGTTCGATCTCACGGAGATGTCAAAATTATAAATTTTGAGTTTCAAAAGCACACCTCGAGATAGAACACTCGGATAATTTGGGAGAGGTACTGGAATGATTGCCCATGTCATGTGATTGGTGATCAATCACTCTGCCCCGTTGACCAAATCATCCCTGATGATGGGTGATTGGTTTGGTCTTTTCACATCAAGTTTAATAGAATATCTATTGTAGTTTTAAAAAAATATGATTTTTATTTTTTGTTTTAACGTAAATTTTAAAAAATTAATCATCCATATCCAAATAGCGTGCAAATTTCCATCTATTTTAAAAATATTTTTATATTACTTACAAGTAGATAAATAAAAAGTATAAATTACATATTTAAAAATTGTTCGTAGAACATAAGTTTACAAAATAAGTGGTGACATTTTTTTATTTTATCAAATGATCTATAAAAATGCGTACACGTGCAGAAGTTAGCGGAAGCTTGAAATAGTAAAGATGATGATTAATTCGAGAATGAGGAAATAAAAAAATGAAGATAATATCTAAAATGCGTTATAATTAGGCCCTCCCAATTTAAAACTAAAATGCGGTAAAACTAAAAAACTAAAACGCTTTTATATTTCAATTAAATGAGATATAAATAGTGTTTTTGACAAAAAATTAAAGAATTTTAAGGTTAATATTTTATACTGAAAAATGCTCTATAGGTCAAAGAGAGAAACCTAACAGTATATTTTATGAAAATATTTTAACTACAAATTTAAAATTATTACCAATTTAAATTTATTAAAAAAGTAAAACCCAACACTAAATTGGTTGAACAATTATCTAAAAAAAACCAAACTAAAAAAGAATGAAAAATAAAAAGAAATAGATAGTAGTTTGAAAAGATATAATGTAGCTTCTTTTGAAATGTATTTTCCATTACTCATTCTCATCAGTATGTTTTTTGAAATTATTGTCCAAGTTATTCAGTTTTACTTTTCATTTTTTTTCTACTTTTACAATTATCATAAATTTAAATCCATAAATCAAATCATTTCATTAAATATACTATTGAATTTTTCTCTTCAAGACATATCCACCAAATATAATTTTGATTATTAAATAACAACTTTAAAATTATCTGAGTGTTTTTTTCTAAAACATTTTCCGTAATTTATCTAACTAAAATATAAACACATTTCACTTTTTTTTAGTTTACAACATTTCAGAGAACTAGTTCAACCCTAAGATGTAGTTCTAGTGAAAATCTCTTTTCAACCTTAAGATGTAGTTCAAATGAGAACGATTCTTGCCGTGATGAATGAGAATAGTACGGAGTACATTTTTGGTTCGTCACAATTCATAATAATGTTGAAATTAACTACTGCATTTGTCACGGAAGCTTGACTTGTTTTTATCGCGTTTTAACTCATTTCTTGATTTTTCATTTTCTTTTACAACTCTTAGATCTTAATTCAACATATCGTCGTTCCGCTTTGAAACAATGCTCCACAACAATGGCACCGTTCTCATACGGATATAGTACTTCTCACAAAATGTTCCACGATACGATTGTTACATATACTCCCTCCGTTTTTTAAAACACTTCCTCTTTCATTTTTTTTACTTCCAACAAAACACTTCCACTTTTTATTAAAAAACCACTTTTACCCTTACTTTTTCATACCTTACCTATCACATCATACTTTATCTCTAATAATCTATCTATCACATCTTACTTTTACCTATCACATCAAAGGAAAAATTAGAAGTCAACTACAATTTAATACTTTCTTATTTTTACACAAAGTCAAAATAGGAATACTTTTTCCAAACGGAGGGAGTATTTGATTCTTTTTTGGTGTTGAGTTTTGGCTAGAAGACATGACCAAGAGAAGAGAAGTGAAAGCCCATGGCGAAGAGCCCTCTCTGCTTGTGGCCTCTGATGAATTGCTTGGCGTTAATTGATGAATAGTGAAACTTTTAATCATTGGACTTTTTTTGAAAATCCTTTATATATATAAAGCAGAGTCGGAGCTGCAGGAAGGCGACATTTGGCAAAGCTATAGTACGACATTTGGCGGAGCTATAAAACGACATTTGGCAAATCTGATGTGTCACTTTTATAGAATATTAAATCTGATGTGGGATCTGACCTGTCACACAGCCTAAGCCACCGAAGGAGGAAAAAAAAGAAACGCATATCTCCGTTATCTTCAGTTTCTTCCCGATCTCTGAAGAATCGCACCTAAAATGTCGCCTTTCCTTTTCTTCCACAGTCAATGGCGATCTCCTTTCCATCTCCCTTCCTTTTCTGAACGAAATCAGACCCACTATAGGGTGGTATTATGCAGATTTCATACCATATGAACTATGAATCCATTTCTTCGATTATTATCGTTGAGTGGTTTAGGCATATCAATGGCAGCGGATTTCTACCAATCACAGCCCAATTTCCGGCGTATGAAGTGCTTTTTCGTGTAAAATCAGGTATTCTTTCCTTTGATTGGTTTACTACTGAGCATTAATCTTGGGTAAATTTGCCCCAAATTGTTAGGGTTCTTTATTTTTTCCCCAAATTGCTATGCTTTATATATATACAAAAGATTCTGCGTTTTTTTTACTCCACAACTTCTCATTCAAACACATATTCCTCTCAAAATTATAGTCCTATATACTCATAGTTTTAATTTTATTTTTCCCATGGCAAAAACTATTCAAGACACACAAATCAATCGAGGATGTCAAAGAGAAATTGACTGATTATAATAGTTATTCATATAGGCAGACTTGCACTGCACTTAAGGGTTTGGAAGAATACTTCTCAAATGCTAATGAAAAAAATGACCAGCATGTGTCTTATTGTCCAGTTTTATTCTAATCCAACTCATGAAAGATGTTTACCGAATGATTCACCGAATAAAGAAAGATGTTTAAGGTTTGCATCCTTCCAATTCTCTCTGTTTGTCATTGATCCATATTTTCCAAATCACCTACGGAGTATAATTTATAATTTTATGCTTTTTGCAGTGTAAGCGTTGGTCAGAATCTTGATGAATACCACACAGAATGAGAAAGGTAAGTTTTGGTGATGAATATGAAATTATATGTTTTAAATTTAAAACTGTAGAATTTAATGAGTAGTTTTCTAAAACGCTCTATACTCCAGCAGGATTTGTTGGTTTTTTCCCACTCAACTGGTCAGTTATTAGTTTTTTTTAGTTTATGTGAGGAGCTCATAATCCCATCTGTTATTTTAAATATATACTCTGAATGCATAATCAACATGTTGTTTTCCCCTATAATACACCTACTACTTCACAATATAGAATTTATAATAGCAACCAAGAGTGTAACATGTGAACAAATAGTACTTTTATGAACAATCAGTTCCATACCCTGAGATAAAATATTAAACTTGATGCAATGGATGAATAAGCTCTTACCACCACTCTATTATGTGTAAATAATTGATCCGAATGAAGAAATTAGAGTGACTCTTGTGAGCATGCCTAATCTTAGCATTCTTACACTACTAAGGTACTCCCGTATAAATGGGGGGGTGTCAAGTTTGAAAATGAGCTTATGGGCACTTCACTATTTATGAAATATCTTAGCTCCATTTCACTAATTTATGGGTAGTTTGCCACTATATGGCTTCTTTTCATTAACGATGCACTTTGTTTCTTTAATAACATTCAATATTTGTTAGATCATATATGTTTCATAATGGAAAAAAACTGCAATTAGCTGTAGATTGTGAAACTATAATCTCACTCTTTTTATTGTTTTCTTTTGGTTGTGTACAGTAAAATAGAGTTAGCATGCGTGTCTAAGCAATCCCAAACTTCCAAGCCATTAAAATTTTATGTTAATAAAGCACATCATGAATTAAGATCGGGTTCATATATGATTAATCAAAATAGTTTCATAATCTTGACAAATGTCCTTGATTTCCTCAGTGAATTAGAACCTATTGTATCTGACTCTCCTCTTGCAGGTGCCTGACTTATTTAGAGTAGCATAAGAACATCATGGGTTATTATAGTGGAGTTATTGCAAACAAATTAAAACTGCTATTTGTTTGTGCGTGTAATTGTGTAAAGTATCACATGGGCTTTAATGATGTGTTTTGAAAAGGTTTTAAATGCATTTGAGAAAAAGAATTATCATTTTGTTTTATTGAAACTTGAGAGCAATGTCCAGCTCAAGAAGTAAGAATCAATCAAACAAACACATATAAATATACTTTTAAATAAAAATAAATTATACGAGATATTGTTTCCATGTTTCTTTATTTAATAAGAGCAAATGAGTGTCAAACGATGCATTTTTTTAGTTGTTCCCAATTACTTATTTGCATTCTGCGATTTGTAGGTTAACTTAGTTTGCTACAACAGATGTAGTGATCCACAGATTCATGGTTGAAGTGTGTTTGGTGTCAAAAAAATGTCTGCCGCTTTCAGTGTTCCTCTTGACCAGAGTGATGAAAAAAGTTGTATCTTTGTTTAGAAGGTTTTCGTAGTCCAATCCATATCACAACTACTATGTCCATGAAGGAAAAAAGTAAAAAAACTTTGGTGCCATCATTGTCGATATTACTTAATGTTTACTCTTTTAGTCAATGAGTAGCAAGTCATTCATAGTCATTTCCGTTTATGAGAAGTTATTATAAGTCATAAGAGTTGATTATGACAACTGGATGATTTCCGCTTATGAGAAGTCATACGTCTTCAGTTGATATCCATTGCTTCTTGAAATGCAAAGTTGCTTTGTGCTATAGGGTGCATAATTTTTCTCCCTCCCAAAATTTACACTTCTCTTTTACAATATGATAGTATGGTTGGTTCAAGAAATTAAGAAGGAAAAGAAAAGTACTCCGTATTTGTTTTCTCTAATTTTGTTCACCAAATGTGAAGAATTTAGTTTTTCCCTTCTTGATTCATTTTGCCTTCTTACATTCTTTTCTTCACACTTTTTTTCAAGAAGAAAAACTATTCTTTATTTCATTTTTTAGTTTCTTGAACAAAACATAATGTTCAGAAAAAAATTGTTTTCTTTCCCTTTTTAGTACTCCGTATTACTTTATTATGAGCACAATAGCAATGTCTATAATTACTTTTCAATCTTTGCGAATGAGGATGGGAATTACTTATCCCCAAATCAAAGCTATTTTATTTGTTTTTTAAGAACAAGATGTTATCATCGTAAAGTGAGGAATATTAATAAAAATAAATATAAGAGTAAGGGGCTGTTTGTTTCAGCCTCTTAATGGTTCAGATGTCTGAATGGTTAAGAGATTTGCCTCTGAATGGTTAAGTATTATACAGAGTCTGAATGGTTAAAACTTCTTATCTGAATTGATCAGACATTTGCCTCTGAATAGTTAAGCAATATACTAGCTCTTAATGGTTCAGACCTCTTACTGGTTCAGCACTTAATGGTTCGGACCTCTTACTGGTTCAGCACTTACCAATTCAGAAGTTGTCAAACAGCCCCTAAGACAATGCATTATTGTAGTTGAATGCGCCGTACTTAGCAATATTTTGTACGTAATCAATTACAGTAATATGTATAATTTTTTCATCTATTTGTCCTCTTCTTTTTGTTGGAAAATGTGTACACTTTTGTTGGAATCATATAAGAATTTTTATTATAAAATGTCAATTTCTATATTATTTATTCTATTTTGATAATATTGTCTATAATATTAAAAAATCGTGTTAGAAATATATTTTCTTTAATCCAGAAAATATTACATTGAAATATATTTTTTGAATAAAAAAAATTAGTTCGAACCCGTGCGTGGCACGGGTCAAACTAGTATTTACATGAAATTGAGTAAATTCCATAATTGATCTTTTATAAAATGAGTTTTTTTATATTTGGTCATCTATTATCAAATATTATCCCTAGTGGTCCTTTTATGAGTACTTTTTCATAAATAGTCATTTTATGGACGTTCTATCATGTTGGCATTAATTTGACAGCTACAAATATAATTTGATATCTACCCTATGTCCAGTAACGTATTTTGGTATTGGTTAGATGAACACAACAATAATGACTATGACTGTGGACTAAGATTCCAACGAAATACCACATCTGAAAACTATGGCTGTAGTGAAAAACGACTATGACTCACAAACAACGCATCAAAAGCAGCCGCTAAAATTGTGTATAACAAGAAAGATATATGATTATTATGAAATTACACTTTTAGTTCTCAAATTAATACAACCATAACAAAAGTACCAAAAAAGACTAAATGTGGAAATATATTCATAAAAAGACCACAAAGGTAATACTCCCTATGTCCCTCAGTATTCGTCCAATATTCCTTTTTGAGTCATCCCACAATATTTGTCCACTTTCCTATTGTGGTAAGAAAAAGAATATGAAATGTCTTTTTTGCCCTCATCATTTATTCTCTCAACTTTATTCAAAACTAATTCCCCACTACTTCGTCTCTTCCTCTTCGTTAGCATCTCTCTCATGTCTATTCCTCTTCATCTCTCATCTTTCCTGGAGCGCAATGGATGTCAATATTGCTGGAATTAGATCTTTTTGACGGACGAGAGCAAGATTGCAGCCGGAGTTGGATGTCTTCTCCGACCACAGCCGGATGTCTTTGACCGCGAACAAAGTTTAATTTTTTTTTTAAAAAAAAGTCTAGATCTCTGGTAGTTGGATGTCATCCCAAAATCTAGATCTAAAATGTGTTGTCTGAGTTTTTTCTTGATTCTGTTTTTGTTTTGAAATCGGTGCTTTTATTCTGTTCCAAATTCAAGACCTAATTTGGTATAGATCTGAAATAAGGGATTTTGTTTTAACTCTTTTTTATCATCTAAAAATCTATTGTCTGGTCTCTACCTGGTTTTTATTTTCTGGTTTTGAAACTAGAGTGAGTTGGATAGTGGCTAGGATGGCAGAGGTACAAGAGGTGGATGATGTCGGGATGATAACAAATTGGGAGGCTGGGGTGGCAAAAGGTACAGGCTGATACGGTTGAAGGAGGCTGGGGTTGTGGAGGGAAATAGTTGGGGCAGCTGGCAGAGGGCATTTGAGTCATTTTAGCCCTTACCTTGGTTTGTGTGCAAAAACAAAAGTGGCCATATATTGGGGGACGGATGGAGTATTTAAAAATAAAAAACTAAATATGATAAAAGACTAATTAAAATCCTAAAAGACTAATACGGATGGAGTATTTAAAATCCTCTATTATAAAAGACTAATTATGAAATTTACTCAAAAAAATAACATACTCAAAGGCTATTTGAGACTTTTATATCTACTTTAAACTTTAGCGTGGTATTTATGCCAAATCGCATATGGAGAAAGAGGGACGGAGGGAGTCCACTTAAAAATAACGTCAAAATGCAATTAAAAATGATAAACCTATCAAGAAAAATCAAAAGAAAATGAAGCAGAAAACGAATGTTAACTCAATGCTTCCAACAATAAATAATACGGAAGCAACAATAATCAAAGGTGGGGTAAAGAGGCATATCATATGAGTAGCTGGCTAAACATTGGAGAAAGTAGAAAATTTGATCTAGAAATGCAATTAGATGAAGAACTCATTAGTGATGAATTAACTCTTTACTTACCAGTCCTTCCCTAAACAAAATAACCATTTGACTTGAGCTTCGTATCATGAGTCCTTCCCTCTGTTGCAACGGTTTTCCAATTTTTCGGTGTTTTCTGATAATATCTGCCCAGAGGATCACATCACATAAATAAGCAACCATAGTAAATGAAATCTTCAGAATAGCAAATATTATACTCCATCCGTCCCAAATTGTTTCACACTTTATGCAAAATGAAGTAAAATTTCAAGTTTTTTTAATTCATTTCATTTAAAGCTTGGTATTGAAATTAAAAATAAAACTTAAATATTTAAAAACTACGTCAGAAGTTCTATAAAAGAAGGTGACAAGAATATTTTATCAAACAATAAATCAAAACATACAAATAAATAAAAGTTTCTGCTACTTGAGTAGTGAAGAGTGTATTTCTTTTTGGGCCAGAGGGATTACATAGTAAATATCTGTTGAAATAAAATTTGGAAACCCTTACTTGACGGATGTAGTTTGCCACTGCCTTGCATCCTTCTATGGCGAGTTGCATCACATTTTCAAGAGTGTCCATGGATATTTTGGAATCCATCTGCACCATAGCGGTTATCCATTCTTATCTTTTTAGATGCTCAAACATAAACGTAACCACGAATTTGGGACATCCATTAGTCCATTAATAAAACCTCAATTAATCCGTACTTTGTCAAGTGAACCCAAAGAACATGACCTTTGCGGGCTTGACAAAGTTGGGTGTTGCTTTTAACTTTGATAAAATAAAAGGGAAAATGAGCTTGTGATAGGTGGAATAGGATCGATAATTAGTGGGAGTTTGGTTGAGATTACATTGTGATATAAGTTATCACATTACTGAGTGCTCTCATATTTTATTATCACATAGGACAATGGGATAATGATAGGACCTTGGGTTACTTAGGTATTGTAACATTTCTTTTCACATTTCAATTTTTGCCCTTAAATTATATCATTGTTGTATTAGATCTGGCGCATATTAATATTATATTCTCACAATCTTAAGCAGGTAATCCTACATTCTCATAATCTCATATAACCTTAGAGAAAGTAATCTCATTATACAAATTAATCCTAGGTTACTAATTCAACCAATGTTTAAGAAAAGCCCTTCTTCACCTCCACTGACCAACCAATGTTTGAAGAGGCATTGCAAAAATGCATTCCATCCCAAAAACTCACGACTTAAGGCTAAGATCTAAGGCATTTATGAGGCATGCGCCTCATTTTTTTTGTAAATTAGGGATTGATTTAGTCTATTTACTTGGCAAAATTCAATCATACCTTCTCGATCCCTATTTTCTTATCTCGTGATCAACATCGGCTCTATGAGATTATGTGTTTCATCTTCATCGTCTCTGGTTTTCATCTTCATCTTCTCGCCTTCATCTTTTCTGTACTCGCCTTCATCTTTTTTGTTTATGTTCTGTTTTTAAATTTTTACGATAATATGATTTGATTTTTTATGTACACCATTTTTAGTAAAAATTTAAGTAATTTTTACGATAATATGATTTGATTTTTTATGTACACCATTTTTAGTAAAAATTTAAGTATAAGTTTTTTTACTAAGGCTCCGTTCCGTTCAACTTATTTTTTCTGATCTGATCTGATTCTAATAAGTTCTGATCTGGTCTGATCTGATCTGATCTGATTGGATCTGATCTGATCTGATCTGATTGGATCTGATCTGATCTGATTGGATCTGATCTGATCTGATTGAATCTGATCTGATCTGATTGGATCTGATCTGATCTGATTGGATCTGATCTGATCTAATTGGATCTGATCTGATCTGATTAATTATGATTTAATTTAAAATTTTAAATCAATAATTTAATTTGACTTTATAATAACGTTTGAAAATTGTAATGATAATTCATATTATAATATAATCAACATTTTTTATTTAATGATTATTTTAAAAATAGTCAATTCATATATTAAAATAATCATTCATATTATAATGTAATAATATTTTTATTTTATGATTATTTTTTTGTAAAATTAGAATTATACATTAGAATAAATATTTAATTTAGATATACATTAAAAAATAATTAAATTTTGATAATCAATATATAGAAGAGATAGTATTTTTATTAAAATATCTCATCCTTATAAAAGATCAAAAGTTTAGAAACTCAAATTACAAGTAGCAATAAAAATATATTTTAAAAGTAGAATTAGATTGACAATGTAATAATAATGATGATGATGATGATGATGATAATAATAATGATAATGATAATAATAATAATAATAATAATAATAATAATAATAATAATTCTTGATGGGATCTGATTTTAATAAGTCCTGATCTGATCTGATCTAATTGGATCTGATCTGATCTGATTGGATCTGATCTGATCTGATTGGATCTGATCTGATCTGATTAAATCTGATCTGATCTGATCTGATTGGATCTGATCTGATCTGATTCGATCTGATCTGATCTGATCTGGTCTGATCTGATCTGATTTTAATAAGAATAAGAAAAAATAAGAAAAAATAAGTTGAACGGAACGGGGCCTAAGTGCTTAAATGTCGGACCTTACATGAAAATATGGGATAGACATAGCACCAAAACTCAGGGAGCACAAAAATAGAAATATAAATATGCCGCGTAATACAGTAACAAAAATATCACAAGAGAGGTTTGAGATATAAAAATCATCTTGCCCAACAAGGAAAATTTCGGCACCATGTCCAAAGGTCCCCAATGATGTTAAACAAGAGATCAGGAGGAGTTTATTGATGTTAAATTTGGCCAAACAGACAAAGTGTTCACAAGAAATCAGGAGGAGTTTATTGACAATGGGGTGTACTATCAAAGTGTGAATACATTCACTTGTTCATCAAGCGGTGTAAGCAATTCTCAAAGAGGAGTACGGAGACCAATGGATGGTTCTGCCGTGCATGTTGATGTTGAAAATCTTGATGTTGTTTTAGAAAGACCAATAGGAGAAAAGGAAGCCAAGGAGCGAGTATCCATAGATTTGGGAAGATTTTTTTTTAGAATGGTATTCCCTTCAATGTTATACACCTTCAGTTTTAATAATGCTTTACGAACATTTTGAAACTTATAAAATGTGGCTTACGCCCTATACCTTGATGGAAAATTGCCTCATATTCGCAATACGCCTTTTCGAACATTGCCCTCTACGCATAGTCGCATATGTATCACATCTTCCCATTCATTGACGCCATCAGGGCCGACTTCTTCTGCCTTTCCATCTCATGTGGCTGCTTGAAGAGCTTCTTCAAACCCAAATGATTTGGTCTTTTACATTTTTACCCACAAACAGAGAAGACGTATTGATTCCAATTTCCACATTGCCAAATTTCTTAACCACCCTCTTCTACACCAACACTGTATGTATTAAGGACCACTCGGCACTTGTCCAAATCCTAAACTTTCTTGGACTAGTGTAAACCCTTGTTTGGTCCTCAAGTCCACACCCTTGTCGATTTCACGTTAAAGGCACCACCTTGACTTAACTCTCCATCGAAGTGCTTTATGAACAGTGATTGAAGATTTGGAAGATAATGAAGGCATGGGCTTCAAACAGATGGTGAGGGAGAGATGTTAGGATCAAATTTAAGTAGGTTGATTGTTCATTCTCCCACCAGTTGCTTCATCTGATTCAAGTTCCTTATCAGAGCTTTGTCTATGGTAGTCTGGTTGCTTCGGTTGATACTGGTCTCTTATCTAGTTACTGACATTTTAGTTCAAAGATGAGGTGTTACAACTTACAGTTTGGTTGAGGAAGAATTTATGATTTTCCTATTATCTTCCCCGTTGGCAAAATACTCTTTTGCTTGGTTAATGTCATCTTTCTCTCCCATGTGATTCTTTTTCCCAGACAAAGAATGAAGAAAAAAAGGAATACGGCTGCACAAAAACACTCGTGTAAAAATTAATTAGAGTCGGTCTTTTTAATAAGAGAAGCTATTTTGGTCTTTAAACAATTATTCCACTATTATTCTAAAGCATACCAAAAACAGGAACTATTATTCCTAATGATTCTGTTCCAACCGACCAAACAGTCCCTCTACTCCTTGGAGTGGAGGTAAGGACTATAAGGTATGTGTATAGTTGTCACGGCACCAGCACAAGGGTGCCTAGTCGACTGCCTAGGCGACAGGTTATAAATGAGAAATGTAGTGTATTAGTAACACAAATATAAATTCATTAAAATTAACTTTATACTTTAATATTCTAGGTTAAATATTTGGTATTAACTTCACCTATTAATTAAAAAAATTAATACAAACTTCATAGAATACCAAAAAGTACTTACACAAAAAAAGACAGAGTTTAATCATATATTTTTTTGAAAAAAATACATGCAGTAATACTCACTCCCTCCGTCCTATATTGATCTTCTCACATTGACTAAAGTTCATTTTTAAGGAAGGGATAAATATGACTTTGACCTTCCAAAAATGCCCCTCCTTATAAACTTGGAAAACACAAGCCCACACCCACCCAATTGAAAAAACTGCCCCCCCCCCCTTTTCCAGCAATTAGTGGCGGCACTAAAGATTGGGACGACGATGGCAGCGGGGCGGTATTCTTGGCGGTGGCCTTCTCACTATGAAAAAACCTAATTTTATATCCTTTTAAACATTTATTGCAATTCAAGATTTCTAAGAAAACACCTAATTTTAAGAAAACTAACTCATGATTTCATTGTTTTAGTGAAGAAAAGGATTAAGAAATGTAAGAGAAAGGAACTCACCCTATTAACTGACGACTCGATCTTGAGGAAGCAGCGGCAGAATTCAAGGCAAAACTCGAAAAAACAACGGAAATCGGAAAAACAGATCTAGGTCGATTCTAATTAAAGGCAGCGGCGGAGTTTGCCCACCCGACCTCGTTGTAGTTTTCCCACAAAACTGCGCAGATCTAGGGTTTTGAGGGAGGGATGAAAGGTGGAGGGAATAGATCCGAGATGTATAACAATAATCAGTGGAATCCATATCAACACAATAGATTGAGAGAGGGAGTGACAGTCAATCGGCGAAGGTAGAAGAGAGGTAGAGAATCCAGAGAAGGAAGACAAGGAAGACGTAAATGTTAATGGTGGGAAGGTTGGACGAAGCAAAGATAACAAGGGTATAAGAGGCATTTTATTATTTTCTTTTGAAGTGGGAAGATAGTTTTAGGACGATGAAAAAGAGGAAGTGGGAAGATAGTTTTAGGACGGAGTGAGTATTAGTTAAAAATCAGATCTAGGGAGATCCACTCAATCGGCGGCGGGCTTACTATGATTTGTTACTCGATCTGCAATATCCTTGGACAGCAACGGTCGTTGCCTCCGACGAGATCCGTCAACTGGCGATGGAATGAGAGGAGCGACTAAGATTTTTCGACTTCCAAGTTCTGACTAAGAGCCATTACTTTTTGTGCAATTAGAAGGGTGAGTGGAATTGTGTACGTGTTTTACTAGCACTGTTTTGGCAGCCGAGAGGACACCAAGGCATCCCTTAGGCAATGCCAAGCTACCTTAGGTGACATGGTGAGGCGAGCATCATTGGCGAAAGTCATGATTACTATGGGTCTGTGTACATCTTGCATTCTTGCCTATAAGACCCTGCTTTTAAGTGGGATAGGCTGGGTCCGTTTGGTTTGGCTATTCACTCTACATTCTTCTCCCGGTGAAAAAGTACTATTTTCCGTTTATATTCCCCTCTGTACCGGATGAGTCGTTAGTGTAGTTGTCTAAAAGATAAAATCCATGTAGTATAAAGCTGGATGAAACTTATTTGGTCACATCGGTAATGCTCTAGAAACCTGCAGGATTATGCGCTAAATCCAACAATTGAAGATTATATCTAGAAAAAGAGTTTAACTCTAGCTTTTTCAGATCGGGTGACCAAATTTCACTATTCTGTCAAGTGTGAAGGTTAATTTGACACTTGATCAAGTTTCCAAGTAACTTCTGTCTTTTGTTTTGGACTTCAGAAAATAAATTGTTGTCTTGTTAAAGAGTTAAGTAATGTGGTATTATATCGAATTAATTTGATGTCCACAACATTGCAAGTTGAAGTTTTATTAAAATTTAAGCATACACAATAGGACAGAAAATTATACTGACACAAATAGAGGATTGCAGGCAATCCATAAGAAAAGGCTACTATGAAAAGTTCACATAAATTTAAAATTTTAATCACATTTAGTAAATAACCTGCAGCAGAGTCACTTTATCCGACCTACGCAAAAGCCCAACAGTGACATCAGGGCCACCAGCACTGTCTTCTACGTAGTTTAAATCTGTTCATTTACAAGTTACAATATCAAACTGTTAGATGCAAGTTTAAATTGGAAAGAGAGTCATCAACCTAAGGAGCCACCCAAAAAAACATTCACATGGAGTTGGTAATTAGTTTACCAAGAAGAGGGATATTGTTTAGATATCCAGCGCTACAGGAAGTAACAATATCTCGCATTCCAATCCCTGCATCTGCAAGTGCCAATGTTGCGGCATTTATGCATGCAGATCTTGTTCCTATAAATAAGAGAGTTCATGTTTAAGTACTAATCAAAGTAGAAAATGTTATGCCTTCACATTGTTCACATGCAGTTAAAATGGACGAATATCTGAAACAAAAACTTATTTTTAAAAAATATGGAGTAATTGCTCAACAAAATTAATCACGTGCAACCACACTTTTACTGGAGAATATAAATTGTACCTCCATCTGCTTGGATAACTTGGACAAAAATGTCTATCTGCAAATGTAAAATTACATGAAATCTTTAGAGAATGTAATACTCAATCATTAAAGGTATGTTTGGCTCAAGAAATATTTGAAGGAAAAGAAACATGTTAAGGAAAGCTAGCTTCATGTTCAATTTTAACACAAAAATGCAAAGGAAATGAAATATGATAAATCTTTTATTAAAAAATTACATGTAATTAGAAATAAATTACATTCTTTTATTTTGTGTTGTTATATAATAGAAATAAATAAAAATTCATTTTGAACAAATATTCAAATCATATTTATGTACCCCCTACAGTTTCCCCTCAAAATTCAATTCCTTCCCTTTTTTTTCTCCCTACTTTCTTTCCCTGGTATTTTGTGTTCCAAACTAAACCAAATATGTTGGGTCTGTTACATGGTAATTACACCAGAACCTGAGAACGAGGATATAAATCTGTCAAAATGCAAGCTTCCATAGTTTGACGAATAACTAGTGAAATCTCAGTGGATCTCCTGCAGAACACATGAAAAACAGTCTATAGATACATGTTTTCCCAATTCTGACATCTCAATGTGAAAACTGGGTCTAAAGGATTGAAGTTATGCAGGGAAGAAATAATTTAAACTTAATGGCATGAAGTTCAGGCATTATGGCAGTGTTAAATATGTAGTAACTGTTGCAGTGTGGATGTCATAAACAATCATTTAATGAAATACAAGATCTTTCCATGCATAATAATGGAAGAAAGTGACAACTAGGGATAACAGAAAATTCAAGGAAACTAAACAAAAGAGCTTATTGAACTGGAAGTTCACAATTTTTTGTTGAAATGACTAAAATGTCTGAAATAGCCAATATTGAATTATTATGCATTGGATTACAAAATAATTTATTTTTTTTAATAACTGGAAAGAAACGATATTTATATGATACTAATGTGAAGTGCATGTCCATTCTCTTCATTTCAACATCTTCTGCCCAACAACTAAAAGCACCCACTGACCACTGCACTCTTTTATCACAAGCATATTTCATTAAAAGAGTAGAAAAGGGGGTGTTTTAAGGACAAATGAAGGATAAGGGTGGATAAGCCTCAAAATGCGATCACCAAATATGAGACTGATTGACACATAAATGCATAGAATCCTTGAACACATGGAATTTCCTTACTGAAATAATGGAAAAACAAAAACAAAAAATCACCTGTCGCCCTTTGGTTTCCTCATGCGATCACCAGTACTGAAGTTAGCCATACTATACTCGCAACGAACCTGAAACATTATTGAAGATTAAACCACCACGGCACCACAAATACAAATATCATTGCTCAAAGAAAGTGAAATACCAGAGCTTGGTCATTCAGTTGTTCGCTCCAATTTTGAACCTGAATAGCATAATAATAACAAATATCAAAACTAACTTCCATTACTACCTAGAAAAATAGTATGTGTGCTTTCTTTGCCCATAGTGTGCTCTTTGATCTTTGTGACTACTTTGTTCTCACTTTGTTCGTGCTGAGGTGCTCAGGTGTCTACTTTTTTTTTGTTTACTTAAACTGTTCTTGAACTTGGGTCTCTTGAAAATAGCCTATCTACTTTTGAGTCGGGGTAAGGTCACACCCTCCCCAGACCCCTATGCGTGTGGGATTCCACTGGGTTTCTAGTTGTTGTATTACTTGGAAAAATAATACTCCGTAATCAAAACTCTATAGAATCATGTTTTAGTTGGGGAAGTAAGGCATTAGTTGGCATAATATTGAGAGATTGGTGTTAATTGGAGGGGATTACCGTCCTCGGACCATAAACAGCAGCGATTACTTTGGTGTTACCCATTTCAAAGGAAGCAGAACTGCAGTGTAACCATACAGCTCCAATTTATCTACTCATTAAAAATGAAGAGGAACACAATAGAGTACATAGATATTACACGGCTTTGCTTACCCAGTAGCTCGGGATACCACGCCTATTTCAGCACGAAGTTGCCTCATCTGCAATTGAAAACATAAGTAGAAGAACAGTGAATTGATTAATCAATTAAATTAAACGAATTCTAATTACATTCAGAGATTTAAAGCAGACACAAACCGAAAATGCGATACTCTGGGTATATTCAAACCTCGAGGGGACGGCGACCATCCAGGCGGAGACCTTCAGGGCTAACGTACTCCATCACGGAGAAGAAATAAGTTCGCCGGAGAATATAGAAGGGCGACTGTCTGTTGGCGGAGCGCGGCGGTGAGTATTGGGTTTTCGCGGTGGAGCTGCGGGTCTCAAGGGCTTTATTTTTTCGGCCCCGGCCCTATGGCTGCTGGTCTTGACGGGCCGGCGCATGTGGGCTTTATTTACCACTTACAATCATTAGTGGGCTTTTTGGCAGCTGAATGATAAATGTACTCCTTCCTCCAACAATTATCTTCCTGTTGCGGGTTATGATATTTGATCGATATTATTTTTTAAATTATTTTATATGAAAAATAGTGATGATTTAAAGAGTAAAATTTCATATTTATAAGGTAAATTTAACCAAATAGTATTAAAATATAGTGACTTTCCCAATTAGTATCATATGTTTTTATTTCTCAATGTAGTATCAATGTTCAATGTTAACTAGTCATTGTTTAAGTAAATGTCCAGTGGCACCGGACATTGCTATAACTAAATGTTCATAATTACTAGACATTGTTCTGCCACTAGACATTAAAAAAATACTCCGTGGGAATGAATAAGTTTAAGTACTATATTGATAAAAGATGTATGTTTTGGTACTATATATTTAGTGAAAATTTCACTATTAAAAACTACTCCGGTATATTAAAAGCTTCACAAAACTAGATGTGATGTGACTATATTATTTTATCAAATTTACAACGAAAGTAAGCGTACAAATTGATTAAAGATTGATTTTGGGAATATGGAATGAAAAGATAATTTTTGGTCGGAGGGAGTGTTTGTTTAAGAAGTTCTCTAAAGTTGTAGTAAAACATAATTTTTATTTCTAAAATAGAAATTTCATAGATTTTTATATATACTTAAAATAAGAATTTGCACTGAGATAATGTAAAACTATATATTGACTTTACCTAGTATTTTTTGGTATTATGTGTTAACATTATTGACATTGAAAATATTATTTTAGAAATAAAAACATGAAACTCATATTTTGCTATTTTATCTATATTTTACTTTTATTTTAGACTTTTATTTTTATTTTTGTTTCAGCTATAGACCTTTTTTTTCTAGAAATATGCAATCCCTCTTTCTTCAAATTAATTTTAATTTTTATAGTTTTATATGTTTAAAATAAATTTATTATATTTTCATATTGAGTAAATTCCATAATTGGTCCTTTATAACAAAGGGGTTTTCATATTTAGTCCTCTATTATCAAATATTACCCCCGTAATCCTTTTTTAAGGGTACCTTTCCACAAATGGTCCTTTTTTAATCTTTTGCCGTGTTGGTGTTAATTTAAAGGCTAAAAATATAATTTGACGTCAACATTATGTCTAGTGACGTGTTCTGATAGTGGTTAAGTGGATAACACAAAAAAAAATGACTATGATTGTGGGCTAGGATTCTGACGAAAGATAACATTTGTAGACTATATAGTTGTCATAAAAAGCGACTGTAATTCACAAATGACGCAAACGGAACAGCCTTTGAAATTGTGTATGACAAAAAAGATATATTATCATTGTGAAATTACACTTTTAGCCCTCAAATGAACACCAACATGATAGAAGATCAAAAAAAGGACTATTTGTGGAAAGGTACCCATAAAAGAAGGACTGCTGGCGTAATATTTGATAATAGAGGACTAAATAGGGAAACCCCCCTATTATAAATGACCAATTATAGAATTTACTCTTTCATATTCTTCACTCAAAATAAATCATTCTTTAACAAATACTTTTCACTTGATTATATCCCGGAATCCAAGTGTGGCCCTAAGTTTTGCCTCACCGACCTCTCCTTGTTCACACATCACACATACATGGACTTGGGATATTTTGACAAAAGTACCATGTGATTTCTTGACTTTGTAAGCAAATACTGTATAACAGTTTGTATCAATATGCTCTCTCCCTTCTGAACGTGTTCGAAAATGAGGTAATGTCTTATCTCGATGTGTTTGATACGCAAATATACTTCCTAGTTGTTTATCTTTTTACTATGAAAAAAGTGGTGTAAATACTAAGAATATTCCCTTCGTCCCATTTTCTTTATCCACTTTGATTTTGGCACGAATACCAAGGAGTTGAATAAGAGTGTGGAAATGATCGAAAGTGTCTTTATGGATTACGACAGGGAAAGAAAGTATGAGATTATAGTTAAGCCTAAAAGTAAATGTCAAATCTCACCTTTTACTGTACAATGAATTAAAAGGACACTATTTGCAATTCTTTTAGTCATACATTTTTGCATTACACACATGTTATAAATAACCACAGACTTTAAAATTTTATGGTTTCAACTCTAAAAATAAATGGAGTTGTTAGAAGAGTAAATGAGGGGTAAAAGTGTCTGTCTGTATGTATTAGACTTACTAAATATGGAAAGTGGACAAATACATTATGACAGCCCAAAAAGAAAAGGTCGACAAAAATAGTGGAACAAAAGACGTATGTCACTTATTTGTAGTATTGTGGAGTATGAACTATGAACCCTTTATTATTCCGATAACTTGAATGCATATAACCCTTTACCAAAAATATCTAGGGCCCGTTTGAAAACTTGGGATATGATTAGTGAAAACTGAATTTCAAAATGATATAAAATTGTATCATAACTGTTAGGCGTGGCGTAATACCTACAAATTAATTCTTTTTTCTTATCCCCTTTTTAATTCAAAACTTATATTTCATAACTAGGGTAAGTAAGAGTCGATCCAACGGAGAAAGATATTCTTTATTTTATGGAAATCACTTACTTAAGTTTTAGGTTTTTTCCCATTTAAAAACAACTAATAAAAGAGCTAACTATTCGGGGGGTTTTAAAAGGATAAAATGGCAAAGAAACACAACCATGGCAGCCACTTAGAACAAGGATGAAGACACACAAGGACAACACTAACACAAAACTAAAAAACACTTTAAACTTTATAAAAACGTAAACGATAATAATTAACTTAAACTGATTTTGAAAATACTTTATGGTTTTTAAAAACGAATTGATCACATCCGGCTTCTCAAATTAACTAAGACTACCCCAAACTAAAACGATTGACAAAACTCTTGGGTTAAGTTGAAGAAGAAATCCACCTGCGGTTCTTCCCTATTCTCCCTAGTATAGCCTATGTTAAGTCCTGCCTTAACTCTAGACCCTACTATTTTTAACAACCCAAGGACCTGCCCAGATTTAATTAAAAATAGAGCATTAAGTCCTTTGGAAAACATCACTTAACAACTATGCAGTAGACTATATCTATTTAACATAGCCAGTTTGAAAACTCCAATTAATAAAAACCGGGTGGGAGCCAATTAAGTATTAATTGGGTGACACGTGTGTTTTGAAAATCTCAGCTATTAACGTACTTAAGACATCAAAACTATCAATTTGGAATTAGAGTTTAGGTGGCCATCCTAAGTTGATCTAACCCAACCATAAACAAAATCAATTTTCAAATACCATTTTTGAGTTCAAATTAACCAATCGCTAGCACTAAAGCTTAGAACATCTCCCAAACCAAGTTACTCAACAAGGATTCTTGAACCACAGGTTCAATCTCTTTGATGAATAAAATAGACAAGAGAGTTTTAATAATTTAAGAGATCAATTAACCAAGAAGAACAGAATTGAACAATAGGAATCAGCATACTCAAACATAAACATATTCTGGACATCATCATACGTGGGGAAGGAATTGAACCCAAAAAACCATCGAAATTCATTTAAACACATTGATTAGTCCAACAAACATTCTGCCAATTTGTAAAAGGCAAACTATTTAATTCAACCAACCAAACTTATCCCTAGGCAAAAGAGTGTTCAAAAGAAAATCAAAACTCTACTGTAACATTAAAAACAAGAGTAACACTTCCCTTCTTGAATTAGGACTCAAAAGCTGAGTCCAAGTCTTCTACGTACTCGCACAGGTAAAATCGAAGTATGTAGGAGTCCTCAGTGCTTCGTCGCTGCAGATTAGAACGAAGTACTCTAGACCTTTGGCTTCATTTGGACTCTGGGGAGCGTTTATCCGCTAGGATTTCTGGATGCAGCGCTGAATTGGGCTGCCAATTCTGAATTCTACACCCTTGTGTTGGCTTGGAGTTGCGTAATGGATTATGGGTCGACTTGGCCCTTTTAACTACTTCATCTAATTCTTGACAGCCCCAGGATCACCGAGCCCTTTAATGCTCCGTAAAACGATTTTTAAAACCTACGTCAAGGAGATAATAAAAATAGTGAAGTAAAAGAATAAACAAAAAAATGCATTTTATGAGTAAAATATAAATAAAGGCCTAAATTGCTATATAGACATAATAGTGATCAAATGTGTATAAAAATGCATTTGGAATATACTAAAACGGGCTAATATGGGCGAATAAAATATGACATTTAAAGACTTGTCAATAACTCACTATAATGTTGTTACATTTTATAGTAGAAGTTTGATCAAGAAAAGTCAAATATGCTTAAAGAAAAGTATGAAATGGAGTACATGCTTAAATGCATAAGAGATGTTGAGAACAAGTAAAACTTCATCTATTCACATATGACTGTATAATAATTTATTATGTATTACAAAAGTCATAATGATCAGTTAAACAAAACAATGCCTGTAAAGTTGAAATTTTTTTTGGCTGTAATCCAGAAGTACGGGTATGCTTTGCCTAATTATCAACAACAACAACCCAGTTGGATCCCACTACAGTAGGGTCTGGGGAGGGTGTGTGTACGCAGACCTTGCCCCTACTTGGAAGCAGGGAGGCTGTTTCCAAGAGACCCCCGGCTCAACCTGCACAAAAAATATGATAGGGTATACAGTATAGCATGGATAAAACACCAAGTACAATGAAAAGAAAGTTCTACAAGCATTAATAAAAGATTCCAAACAAACACAACACACTACAAAAAACCTATATAGCACCGAGTTCCTAACCAGCTACTCTAATCCTAGTTCTCCAAAAGTTCCTATCTAAAGCCATATCCTCAGTCAGGGTGAGAAGTCCTAAATCCTGTCTAATCACTTCCTTCCAATTCTTCTTAGGTCTACCCCTTCCCCTACTTCCCCCGAAAACCGTAATCCGCTCGCATCTCCGTACAGGGGCGTCAGCATCCCGCCGTCTCACATGACCAAACCATCTCAACCTCGCTTCC